>JAOBAT010128665.1:0-12647 GCA_026413305.1 Hydrozoanthus tunicans
GGTCCGGCACCGGGAATCGAACCCGGGCCTCCCGCACGAAAGACTGGCGCCTTACCAACTAGGCTAACCAGGCGGCTTTTTTTCTCTCAATTATTTAACAGTATGTTCCCAGAATTACAGCATTTTTCATCCTAATCAGTTTCGCATATATTCGGATTTCTTGACATTGTCGAGTAAAAATTGGCTTTCGTGAGCGTTTATTTACACATGCGTGGTCCACGTTAGTCACCATGTCTCCGCGGTAACCATATCAGCGGAAGGTAGCATCAGGATTGAGCCCACGAGCAACTGTAAGATCGGTATGCGTTTTCCCTCTTTGAACGCAAAAACTGAGACAGAAAGGGTTAAACAATCCTACAGCCAACATAGCCAACACTGACCAATCACTATCCAGAGTCATCATGAAGTGTTGGGCAATGTTTGGCTAGTTGATCTTCAACGAGACCACAACCCGTAAACTAACCTTTAAAATGATTCCAGGGATGCAACGCCGCTAAAACGACCGTTACATTTTTTAATTTCTCTGGCCAGCACGTAGCAACGTTAATAGTTTGCTTCTCGCATACTGTTATAAGTTGGTCGAGGTGAAACAAAAAACACTTTTGGAGACAAACTCAAGAAAGCAAAGCTCCATAAATGCCCCGTGTTCGGTTAATGTTTTAACAGTTTTAATAGCGTTTTGCTTGAGTCCAATTGTCGGTGAACTTTTGTTCTTTGTGTGCTCTCAACTACTGCACATCACAGTGTTTTTATCCTAATTGTCTCCGGGAGATATAAAGACCTCATTTGAAATAATGTCTCGTCATTTTCACCCTTAAAAATCTTCTTCATCGCCTTTCGAAAATCTTGTTTAAACAATGTGCAAACCACTGGGTTAAAGAGAGCGGTAAAGTAACGAAAAAACAAGATTATATTATTGACAATATAGGCGTTTAGTAGCGTCTGGTATGTGTACTCATATGTTAAAAGCTCCAAGTCGTTTTCAATTGCCGCTAGAAAATACAGAAGGCACCCGAGAATGAAAACCACGACCATCGCTACGAATACTGTAGCAAGTTTTGTCTCATTTTCGCGATGGTTGCTGTTTTCCCGGCATGAAGCCCTCAGGAACCTTGAGTGGCGTCTTTTCCGCCGTACATAAGAGAATATCTTCACGTAGCAGACACTCATTAGACATAAAGGGAAAACAAGTACAAGCGCTGCACATGCAAAATCGTAAACTATTTCTGCGGTGCTAATAGTGTTCTCCATTCCATTGATCCACGTAAGTTGAATTGTTGAGGCAAACAGTGAGAAGGCCCAAACAGCGACGAGAACTGTCCTAGTACGACCCTTCGTCACGACGGTGCGATAAGATAGAGTCTTGGTAATTCGCACATAACGCTCCAATGTCATCACTAATAAATGTGCCACTGTAGAGAAAATGAGGAACCGATTCCATATTTCCATCACCAAGCAAATGTGTCTCACTTCATAGGCTATCGAGCAGGCAAGCATTAGAGGAATCGCCATGACTCCAGTGCAAAGGTCTGACACTGCTAGACTTAACAAAATCTGGTTTGTAGGCGTTCGTAATCGTTTGTTGCGCCAAATTAGGAACAATACAACAACGTTGGCAAGAATAATCATTAATGCAATGAGACCATACAGGGTGTACAGGACCGTACTATCGACTGTGAAGCCTGCATCGTTATTGGTTGAATTAGCTGTTGTGTTGGAAAAATTCATGTTTCAATTACAAGAATCTTTGCTGTTACCTTAAAAAGAAATATTGTTGCCGTTCCTTTACTCTTGCACGTCACTTCAGAGATGCAGTTTTGATTTATTATATCCAGTTGTTGAAATTTTTTCGCATTTCTAACCGCCTTATTCCTGCTCTATGTTGTGTATCCTAACGCCGGTTTTGCAGACTCAAGGGAATGTTCATACTGCGTGTATGGCCTTAACGACAATGCGGAATTTTTGGCGTTGTTCTAACAACATGATAGTGTTAATTGCCTTTTCAATGGATTCCCGACGCTTGTTCACAACCGCCTTTTTTCTGTCGCGGTTAACCGTTTGTATGACGACCTCACACAGATAAAACGTTTGATGCTGGTCTAACAGAAGCTTTTACGTGGATGAATCTGAAAGATATCCTTGAAGATAGATTAGCTGCGTTTCTATGTACAGCTCTTTGCAACAAAATTCACCTTGTTTCTTGTTGTTAATTTTCGTGTAAAACTTTTGATTACGGTGGAGTATCAGATTTTCAGCTTTGTGCTAATGATTTCTTTAATCAGTTTTATGAAGCAGTTGGATTCCTAAGCAATCTATGTAGCCTGCATTGTTTATGTATTTGATTTTTTTTTGCCTAACTGTTCACTTGTACAAAGTCATCCAATAACGGACAAGCAAACCCTTGCAACTTGAAGTAAATTAGGACTTTCAGTCACTGTACCACAGTGAAGGCCCCTCTCGAATTCAACCTCGTTTAAAAGTACAAAACACTTTCATTTGTCGAAAAAGAAGCCTTTTCCATTGCAACACTTCAGCTGAGCTTAATTAAACGTGGCAAGAAAAGTCTTCGTTAAGTCGGTCTAGATCTCCCTGTAGCGGCAAGTAAATTAAGTCTTCAAGGCGCTGTACCGAATTGTCAACTCCTTTTATATACGTTCTTTGTTCTAACCCCGAATGTAGCTCACTTGTTTGGGCAGGAGCTTTTTGTTTGAATTTCTCAGGGTTTTCGTGTCAAGGACGATCTTTTAATCGTGGCCAATGTTCATTTGTAGTGTCAGTTCTCCGTAAAGCTACCAATACATGACGCTTTCTGGTCTTCTAGTTGGCGCAGTTTGCAGACACACTGTACTGACGAGTTCTGACAGGCTGAAGTGCGACAAAAACACTATATTTGGTTACCGATCAGTAGAATCCTCTTACTTGCAGGTTTCGCTTGTACACCTTGAAGAAGGAATTGAAACATGTCATACTGTTAGCAAAGCAAAAGATTTCTACTGTTACGAAAATGGCAGCTGTTTCGAGACATGAAATTATGCCTTCTAACTAATATTACAACTTATTTTTTCCATTTCTCAACATCACTTCATCAAAGCTAATTTGAAATTAAGTGATCACGTGACCGCTAATCGCCAAGGGCCTACTTGTCTTAATCTCGATGTAGTCAATACCTCACTTTTACTAATGTAACACATAAAAACTGATAAGACCTTCGTTAGTGGGAAAATGATAATTGGTCAAACAAAGCAAGCTTCTACTGAAGATGAAAAGTGAAATTTTCCAAAATTCATCCATGAAAAGTATGGACTCTAGTTTGGAGAATTTACATGTAGAACGGGGACTGAAAGGGTTAAAGAATCAGCAAATACCACACCTGAAACTCCTTCCTCGTATTCATCAGTTTGTCTATGTTGTTCTTAAATGAATTTGGTTTCATAAAATTCCTTATGCCGTAAGACCTAATCTCAAAAATTCGTCTTTTTATTCGGATTATTCCTTTCTGACATGAAGTTAAATCCTTTCTCTAGCCACGTGACCCGGTAGGCCATCTCTAATAGTCTGTTTTCCGTAGTATTAAGCAAATGAGGGTCTTTGACTCCTAGGACACTAACCCACAGCAGGTTAGCCCCCAGCAGAAACTGCATGATACTCATTATACAGCTAAATCGACTTGCTCAAGGACACAACACAGGGATCTGACCGGGGCTCTAACTTGAAGTTGAATGATATTCCTCGGCCTAATATTACTTTGTAACCGGCTGGAACTTCTTAAACCATTCGTACCTTTGGTTAAGGAATACGTGGTAAAACTCCAGATGCTTACATAAAAAGATTTACCAAAATAAAGTATCACAACTGGTTAAAAGAATAATTTTTTCAATAGTCAGTAGGGTACCCATAGAGTTAAGGGAACGTTACCAACACTGTAGTTAGCTCTGAACATTTGGTGATCTTTTTGTTGCGCTGCAAGATTTGAATATTGAAATGTTTGTAAACTTGCAATCCCTTGCAGAGCTTTGAAAATTGTAGCCTACAAACAAACGGCAGGTTGGAGGTCCATCTGGATCTGAGCCAAGAAAGTTCGTGTGCTATGCCACATTTTTTAGTTCCGAACATTTGATAATCATTTTCTTACTCAATAAGACTTATCTATTACGTTGTTTGTAAACGACAGAGCCATACAAACAGCAGATCAGTCTGACTGTTGTCGATATGTAAGCCAATGAGTTTCGTGTGGTATACGTTTCCTATTTCGTTACCTTTAATTGGGATCAAATTCCGGTTCTTAGTTTTTAATAATCGCCTATATCATCATAAATTTGGCCTTGATGACAGAGGTTTTTTATTCTTTTCGGGGAAGTGGGAATAAACGAGAAAGTGGGCGAGGAAAGAAGATAAAAAGTACCGCTCTGGCTGCGGCTGTTAAGTAACTCGCTTCCATGCAATTTACTACAATGTAGTGAATATGAGTGACGCATGTAGTGCACAGATATTCTCCGGCCGTTACAAAAAGCTCGTTATCTTCAACAAGTTTTTGTAGCTGTACGTGGTGGCTATAACATTTTGGTAAATAAGTTAAAGGTATAATGTTTTAAATTGAAGTATATGAAAGTCTTGAGTACCAAGACGATGGTGTTCGAAATGTTTCGGCGTTACCCAAAGCCATCATCAGTGTTGCTCAAAATTGAAAAATGTAGCTATAAGTATAATATTGAACTGTTTTACTATAGTTACAACGTCTTGTCCATCGGTGTTTGATGGTAGTATATGAGGCACATACGAAGTGGGAAGACGTTGAGTCATCTACAGCTCCGTGGAGGGACAAGATGCAATAACTACAAGAAGGCGATTAGAATTTTCCGTATAAGCTGTTGCGTTGAGGAACATGTCTGTGAGAATATGAACTATCGTTTTGATACTCAAGATTATTGTAACAGCTAGCGCTATTACTTTGACTATTTGCATACGAAAACTTATTAAGTAGTTGTATTACTTCTGTGGGAAGTTTAATGCCTTTCGTTGTCGCAGTTAGACAATTATATGCGGTAACTGTCCGAGATCGCTGTAATTCGTACGTATTTTCTGACCAAGGAAAATTTTTCTGCTACTCTTTCAGCCGTTGTATAGAAAACATGCAAGAGTTCAGACCAACGAAATTGTTGTAGTTAATACTTTTTTTTGCTAGATGCGGATCGCTTTTATACCTACCGTAATGTTGTAGGGTACTGGCTTAAATTAAAGGTAGTTGTATATCCGAATAGCCGCAGATAACTTGTATTGGATTCAGAATCAAAATCAGAATCAGAAAGATATTCACCTTTCACAGTTTCACATGTATATTACGTAATTCTGCACAAAATGTTTACACCTTATCACAAAATCATTATGATATTACCATACCTAGCTATGAATAGAGTGACAATATAGAGATTTCTATAGCAGGATATTTTGGAAATGATTAGGGTCTAAAGTATTACTACAGGTTTTGTAGTCAGACTCTTATGACAGATGTTTAGAAAAATATTCTACGAATGTTATTGAGTCGAGTTTTGCAGATATTCAATTTAATTTTTGCTATACGAGTCCACTTATCGTTGCTAAGAACTCTACGGTCGGCCAAAGTTATTTTCAACAAAAGAAACAATAGGCTTTTGTGTTACACAATTCTAATTAGTTTTTTGTTTGTTAAAGTCCCTATCAAGCTTATTTTTTTACTTTTTGGATTAAAACTGCTGTCATCTGTGAACTCAAAATTCGAATAACCAAAGAAAATTTTCACGTCTAAGTATGTTTTTCAATCAAAGAAAGATTAGAATGTAAATTTTGCTCGAGCAGGTCGGGGACTGGTAACCTGTGACGTAGCAGCCGTGAGTTGTGTGGGTTTTGTTTAAAAATTTAGTTTCTGTTAAAAAATACCATAAAATTTTTATTTCAAACAATTTCAAAGGAATAACTCATTGAATAAAGTTATTACAACGTGGCTATTGTAGCCAGAATTGAATTTTTTTAGATAAAAAGATTGTCTTTGCTTTATGTTTCGTGCTACGTCATATGCCTCCTGCTACGTCATCATTGCACGCTTCAAGTCTAAAAAATGTAACAGGAACGGCGAGAAAAGGTTTTATTTTCGAAAACTGCTATTATTAAAGGGTTCTACTTTTCATCTGAAACTTAAAAAGTTAAGCTTTATAGGGGCTTTAACAGCCCCGTCAGTATAGATGTCAGTATCTCTACTGATGGAGTAGTTATTAGGAAGCTGACGGCTTTCATAAGTATAATTTCTTCTGAGTGAGAAAAATTTGTTCAGATAGCATATCAATGACATCGTGCTTTCTAGCAAGGACGTACGAACACTTTGTTTTCCAAGAAAAGCAAACTAAAGTTAATATAAGTAGTAAGTACTTTTAAAACAATTGTTCGCCGAAGGACAAATGAATATCTGGTGTACACTCCACGAGACGAAGTCGAGGAATTATTCATTACCGAAATATTCACTAAGTACGTTCCATTCCGGAATAGGCCCAAACGAAGCGAGAGGAAGCAATTGAAAGCTTAGAGATATATCAGAACAGTCCCGTTTACAGTTTGTAAATCATAAATTATGATCGAAAGGTAAGAAGAGACGAGAATATCACAAATCGGCTTTTTCAGATTTTCCCCAAAAGAGCAATAATAAAGGTGTGTCAGAATCATTTTGTACATTGTGTAGTATGCATGTGTTGTTTACCATAAAGATTCTTGCAGATTTGTTTATTTTCTTTTTTGACGTCAATATGTTACTTAGTTCTCACAACTCGATCAGCCAGTGTAAACATGTTGACTAAAAAGTGGAAATTCAAAAATCCGTACTATTTGGAATTTAAAAAGATCAGTTGCGAGCCGAATTTATTTTTTTGTGTGTTTTTTCAATTCAATTTCCTTACTTTATAACTAGTTAATACCTTTACATAAATTAGCATCTGTATTTACACTTACAAATATGACACAGCCAACAGCAGGATAACCAATTGTTTAACGGCCGATTAGCACTATAACTCAGGGTTTGATTTTTAACCTAGTTTCTTGTTTCGAGCCTTGACAGCGGGAACTGATTTGAGCTGTAGTTTGACAAGTTTTTCCGTGGAAAATCTGAGCAGTATTGTAAGGGGGAAATTCAGTTGACGTCATTGTTTACAACCTGCTTCATGAGCACGTACAAATTAAGTCGTAGAAAGTACAGAGATAAACAACAACTGACTTTAAAACTTGAGAATGCTTATCAAAATTAATGAGTGACCAAACTTTCGGTTCTATAAAAGAAATTAACAGTCAAAAAAGTGCAAAACAACTGAGGCAAAAACGAAAAAGAGCCATACATTATTTGTAAATTTTCCAATTTTTAAAACCATATCGGAAAGATTACTCAGCATATCAATGTCTTATTTCGGAGAAAGTTTGTAGAAACATTTCATTTTTCAGAAGTCTTGCCAGAATGTTTCACTACCTGAACTAAAAAGAAGAGTGGTTATGTTTATGAGGCAAAAAATGTAAACAAAAACTCGCGTATGAGAACGGCGAATCATTCCTTAATAAGGAAATTGTAGCTTGAATTTATGCTGAACCCAAGGCTAAGGTGGGGCAGCTAATTTAGACAGTTAGCTGAATATATTTTGCATATATACACTGCAAGATATCGTAGGAGAGACGTAAAAGTGATAGGAAATGAACATACGAAAAATGGCTTTAGGTTACCATAACACAATTTCAAGTTGTAAGAGATACGAGGTTCGTGAAACACACAATCAAGAGAGACGATCGTACAAACACTAACATTTCGGCTCATCGTCAGA
The DNA here is from genome assembly GCA_026413305.1 of Hydrozoanthus tunicans. Taxonomy (NCBI): domain Eukaryota; kingdom Metazoa; phylum Cnidaria; class Anthozoa; order Zoantharia; family Hydrozoanthidae; genus Hydrozoanthus; species Hydrozoanthus tunicans. Next base: position 7,827 of record JAOBAT010128665.1, read on the forward strand.
GATAACCTTGAACTGAAATAAAAATATGAGTGTTTGTATCATCATCTCTATTTTTTGTGTGTTTTACGGTTCGAGCATTTAGGAAGAAAAGTCAACGGACCTGAAATTGTCAGCTTCTTGGAACAGCAGTAGAAAGCTCTTTTCAGCATTGATGATACCTTTGCACATGTTATCTGTACCAATGTTAACGACAATATGATTATGAAATTTGGTGTGAGACGTAAGCAGACTGTCTCTTAAATAGATTCTAATTAAATGCCGACTTTTTTGTATTGCGTTTTGATGTTAGCGTTTATTACGGTTCTGTGACAATAGAGCTCTTTAGTTCATTTTTGATAGAAGGAATCTGATATACGCGAATATGTTCTTTATAAAATATTTCAATTGAGAAAAACACATTTAAGTTTAATTTAAAGATATATGAAATGGAATTTAAGTGAAAAACTTTTTGTATTCAGTGTAGTCAAATCAAATGCGCTAGATAGTCAAATTTAAGCGGAGCAATGTTATGAAAAAGCAAAGGAAAAAATAAAAAATATGCAGAACTAATGATGGTAGACAGTATATTGGCCTTAGACATAACATGATCGAAGTTAATAAAAAAAAACTGCCAATGAAAATGAATAAACTTCTTGCAATAATTTCTTCGATTTGAATTCATTTTAAAATTCCATGAATAGAAAACAAACATTTACATATCTTCGTAGAAACCATAACTTGAACTTGAACTTTATTTATGCCACTTAACATTTTTAAACAATAAATACAATACAAAATCACTTTTGATGATATAAATGGCAAGAAAGCCCATTAGAAACTACAAGAGCACAAAAAACAAGGAAAAGCTATTAAACCATAAATTATTTAAGCAAAGATGGTTTAATTGGAACATGATAAACAGAGCATCGAAATTATCAGAGTGAAGAAGTCATGAATATCTTTAGATTAATAATTCCAATTGGAGCTGACAATTTCTGAGTTTTAAGAGACCTGATGCGGATTGAGATTCATATTGTGTTTATTATTACGGTTATGTGACAATAAAGAAGTTCAAATTCATTCTAGAGCTCTCAGCTGCTACAATTTGACGGTGAAAAGGCACGTTATATTAGTTAACAATACTATTTGTTTCTCTTATCACTTTTATTATCTACACATACAAACTCAGTAAATAGGTAAGAAAGAAGAGCTGAAGTAAAGATATTTATACAATAAAAGTTCAGTTCTTTGATGATGAAAGCAAGTTGTGCAGCAAAAAACATTTTTGCCACCCAAACTATAACGTTAATTTTAAAAATGGTTTGTAATTTAGAAAAGCGTATTTGAGCTTAGAGATTTAGATTGAAATTGAAAAAAAACTTTTGGTATTTAAGCCAGTGGAGCAACGTTATGAAGAAGCAATGCTGAAAAGTTTAAGTAATGAGGATGTTCGTAATGAGAGCGGTTTGAATTGTTATAGTAAACTAACATTGAATGACTATTTTCAAAAACAAGCAATTGTCTTTCTCAGGTTTATGTTATCTTCCAAAGTTACTTTCTCTTTTCCGTTCTGTCATTCGGTCACTCAATATCTCGTTTTCTTTTGTGATGCAACCTTTTAAACTTATTCTGCCCTTCCGTTGGAGAGATAAACAAATCAGTTTACTGCAGAGTTTTTTTTTTATCAGTTACCTTCTCTTGAAGTTTGTACAACCCTTTACGACAGGCATTTTGGGTGAGGCCGGCAAGTGCCTGGCCTAACGAGAGCACCTATTGTGTAGCTTTATGGTTGTATAAAACAAACAAAGCTATACAAATTGTAATTAATTTCAACCGCTGTTTTCTTTGTAGCTTGTTCCAGCGACGATGCAATATGCTGGCCGGTCAGTGCGGAGTAGCGATCTGTTTGGACAAGCGAAGACTCCGCTTTCACTCACTCGGAGGTTTTTCAAAGGATTAAAGGTTTGTTACTTATGCTTCCAATGTTCATTAGGCTTGTTTTGAAACCTCTACTTGAGGCGGCCAAAAAAATGTCTGTAGATAAATATACCAATGACCGAACTACAAAACTGGCCTAAAACTGTGCTTTGCTTCGCTTTGGATTCGAGTTAAGACCCTCTGTTTCCTTGCTTTTGGTGAAGCTGCTGTTTGTTTACCGTTTATTGTCCACTCCAGGGTGAGATTAACAAACATTTACATACTGTGCACCCTGATACAATGTATGCGTCCTAAAATGTATACTACTCTTGACTCAAGAGGCACTAACTGAGTTCAAAAGCAGGCCTGCGCTTTCTCTTTGCCTTTTTTAAAGTCCCTATAAAGCTTTTTTTTAAGTTCAAGATGAAAAGTAGAACCCTTTAATAATAGTAATTTTCGAAAATAAAACCTTTCTCGCCGTTCCTGTTACAGGTTTTAGACTTGAAGCGTGCAATGATGATATAGCAGAAGGCATATGACGTAGCACGAAAGCAGTGACAATTTTTTTTTATCAAAAAAATTCAATTCTGTCTAGGCATATCATTATAACTTTAATCAATGAACTAGTCCCTTGAAATTGTAAATAATAAAAAATTTTTGACATTTTAACAGAAATTAAATTTTTAAGCAAAAACCACATAACTCACTGCTGCTACGTCACAAGTTAGCAGTCCCCGGCCTGCTCGGCTAAAATTTACATTCCAATCTTTTTTGATTAAAAAGCAAACTTAGATAAGGAAATTTTCTTTGGCTATTCGAATTTTGAGTTCACAGACGACAACAGTTTTAATCCAAAAAGTAAAAAATTATGCTTGATAGGGACTTTCAGGAGGTTAATTTGTACAAGTTTATTGTATATTCAGGATGAGGTAAGCACTTACATACTAAACACACCCCTGATATAGTTGTATACTATTACTTCCCTTTGACCCAAAAGGCAACGAAGTAAGAGGTAGACCTTCTCTTTGCTTGTGGGTTCATGGTGGGTTCGTTTATTGCTCACCGTTTTAATCAAAACTGCAGGAAGTTGAGAATTTTGCAGGTAGAATCTTTAGTGGAATACGAAAACTAGATCATTGAACACCGGGTTTAAGAGAGTTAAAGTTGCTTCCCGTGTGAAGTCACCTGAAATATATACTTGGAGCCCTAACATTTTAAGGTTGTAGGGGTTGGCTCCATGGTTATCTTTGTGTTAGTTTTAAGATACGTACATCCGTTCATGAGTAACATTATAATCAAGGTTAACCTCAGCATGCCAGCCTATAAATCCACTTCCAGCCAGTGCATCTTTTTGTGGAACCTTCTTCCACACACAGTTACACATAGTCTTAGTCTTTGGTTTTTTAAGAGGGAGCTAAAGAGACTCGTTTTATCTGAAGTTGTAATGAGTATTTAATTTGAGCAATTTTAGAAATATGGTTCGTTTATAGAATAGATTTTGATTTTAGCAATTTTTTCTGAAAAAAAGTTTATTAAAAGCAATTGTTGGAAAACTTATGAAGCTAATATGATTATTTCCTATCTAACCCAGGGTGTGGAGAACATTTACACACAGCACACCCCCCTGGTGCAAGAGACGCTGGATAACCTCATTAAGGGTAAACTGAAGGATCAACAGTTTCCCTATCTCAGTGGTCAGGGACAGCTAAAGGAAAGGTATGCGAGAAAACGTAAGATCAGCGAGGACGCCTCAAAACAATCCACGATTACCCAAAAGATTGCGACCTCGACACTTACCCATAATTCCTAGTGCATAAACTTCTAAACTTGCCTATAAAAACGCATGGCAAGAATATGTAAACCTCGAATTTAACATACAGTGTTGTTAGTACAAGGAAGAGTTTTACCTACTATTATCTTCCCTAAACTTCTTTTTGCGGTGTAAGGTTCGCAATGAATTGTGGTAAAATATACAGACGCCATCTTTTTGCGGAATAGTCAATCAAACCTGACAACAACAAAAAAGAATGTGTAAGAAATGTTCTAGTAAAAATGTGTTTTACATAGAGCCTCGGCAGTATTTACTTTTTATAGTTTAAAAAGTATTTAGACACAGAAGCGAAGAAGTAAACTAAAGTAAAGTGGTGCATTTATATAGCGCCCTTTCCATATCAATGCTCAATGTCGCATTACAATGATCGGTTTACCCCCAGCAGACCGGAAGCATATATAGCCGCAATTGGCAGCCGCTTCAAAGCGGTCAATGTATGCTGGTACTCATTTTACCGACCCCGGAAGGATGGAAAGCTGAGTTGCCTTTAGCGGGAAAGAAGGTCACCCAAATATTCAACCCTCGACCAGGCCGGGGATCGAACCGGGGACCTTACCACTGCGCCAACCCTTCCGCTGTCACACAGATACAGTCGCACACCAAATCTTCTACACACACTTTCTGTCAGTTTTATTTTTTCACTAGATAAATATATCGTTGCTAATTTACAAGCTTTATTACCGGGCTACCTATGGTAACCCTAGTCAAACATTCGGCTTTTGTTTCCGTCGTCGTCGACCAGACAAAATTTCGTTTCCATGATTCCTTGCAGCTCAAGCTTGGACACATGTTTTGGACTTTGCACTCATAAGGTCTATTTCTTGCTCGATCGTTGTTAGGGAAAGAAAAGGAAATCTGAAAATGTAAAAAGTGTTTTGAAAATAACCACAACTGTTGAACCAATTAATTTAGAAACCAGGCTACTGGAACAAAAGATAGCGGCCTAGAGCGTCCAGTTGAGGATATTAGAGAGCTTAAGCACGAGACGTCCGTGTTTTCACGGAGGCCAACCGGTAATCAAATATCAGTAGTTGACGCGTACTTGCACACGTCATGCGGCCGTGGTGATCGTCACGGAGGTGAAAAGCGTCTTG
>JAOBAT010128676.1:0-12647 GCA_026413305.1 Hydrozoanthus tunicans
TATGGAAGAGTTTAGAAAACTAATTAAATTTAATAAAACAATTATTCTATTCGCGCTTGTTGGATATGAGATGATTTTTAGCCAACTCGGCGCTACATGCCTTGTCGGCTATTTACCATCTCATATCCAACGCGCGCTCTTGGAATAATTGTTAACTATTACTATATAGAACAACAAGAGGGAAATAAAAATCATAAAATTAATTGACTCTTAACCAATCACAAGTTAAGAGGAGTCAGCAGCATTTTTTTGTTTTTTTCTTTTTTTTTGATTTATGACATTTTCACTCAAGGAGCCACAGGAGAACAGGCGATAGAACTCGAGGTCCCCTTCGAGGTCTGCCACCCGGGACCTACGGTTTACAGTGGAACCTTTACAGCAACCTCGTTAATATGGCCACCTAAATATAACAGTCACCCTTTTTTTGGTCCGCCAGTCAAATTGCCATACTTATTCTCGGTAAAAGAAAAAATCCATTAATTTGGCCACTTTTTTCTGGCTTTTTGGTGACCGTATACCATTCTTCTCCTTATTAAGTTTAGTTCATCAAAAAGTCAGTCAGTCACTCACCACTGTGCACTTTGTTTGTGATCTATGAACACCAGCCCAGCTATGGCTTGGCTAAGGTCTGAGGGCAGACTCACTGCCTCTTGTTCAATAGTAAAAAGTAGTTCTCCAGCCAAGTCAAACACAGAGACATCACCAGTACTGTTTCAAAAAGAAAGGGTCGCAGTTCAGTTACAATGCAATACAATAACAACAGTACAATACTATGCAACGCAAATACAAGTTCTCTCAATCAGGACTTTTCTTTGCCTAGGTAAGTAACGATTCAAGTAAGAACTAGCTAGGCAGGTAAACAGACATGCAGAAAGGTGTTAATTGCAATATTGTTAAACCATTGATCTGATTGACTAAACTTTAGAAACGGTTCGTATTTCCATAAGTATAAGCTTCCAATCATTCAAGCCTTTCTAGTTGAAACATTTCTGTTTTAAATTTAAGGAAAACTCTATGAGGGGGACATTGAGTATCAAATGGTTTTCTTCACTTTTGTTTTGTAATTCTACGATTAGCTAAACTATTATAGCACAAAGGAAACAATGCTTTTTTAAAATAGAGTTTGACAGCGTTTTACTATAAAGCTACAATTTATTGTAAATAGATCGATGCATTCTCAATATATGAAAGTCTAAACATTCTGGCATGGGAAACTGAAAAAACTGCAGAACAATGGGTAAAAGTATATTTGCAAAACGATTACCCATTCATATTACCTGTTTGAACATGCTAACATTGAACAGTCCTGACTCCATGAGAGCTTTCTCCACTGGGGATTGGGATCTTTCTCAACTACAAATTAAAATCATGAGAGAGCTTTTAAAGAAAAGTAACAAAACAGATACTGAAACAATGGCTAGAGCACAGAAATAAAAATTTTATTAGCAGTAGTGGTAGGTAGTGGTAGTGGTAGTGTAATGGTGGTGGTGGTGGTTGAGTGTAAGTGGTGGTGCTGTTGGTGGTGATAGTGAAAGTGGTAATGGTAATGGTAGTGGTATTTGTGGTGGTGGTGGTAGTGGTAATAATGGTTGTAGTGTTAGTGGTGGTAGTGGTAGTGGTACTGCTGGTGGTAGTGGTAGTGGTAATGGTGGTGGTAGTGGTAATGGTGGTGGTAATACTGGTAGTGGTGTTAGTGGTACTGCTGGTGGTAGTGGTAGTGGTAGTGGTAGTGGTAATGGTGGTGGTAATAATGGTAGTGGTGTTAGTGGTACTGCTGGTGGTAGAGGTAGTGGTACTGCTGGTGGTAGTGGTAGTGGTAGTGGTAATGGTGGTGGTAATACTGGTAGTGGTGTTAGTGGTACTGCTGGTGGTAGAGGTAGTGGTACTGCTGGTGGTAGTGGTAGTGGTACTGCTGGTGGTAGTGGTAGTGGTGTTAGTGGTGTTAGTGGTAGTGGTAGTGATACTGCTGGTGGTAATAATGGTAGTGGTACTGCTGGTGGTAATACTGGTAGTGGTAGTAGAACTAGTAGTAGTAGTAGCAGAGCTGAAAATTTAAACAATGGTATGCTAGATTCTGTGCCCTTCCTACATTATCTAGAAAACTTATACACAATAAGTGAATCAACTCACCTGGACACTTGGCAACAACAGAAGCAAAATCATCTCGCACAGACCTTCAAATTGATTGAAAACTTAACTTTTTATTTTTTTCAAAGACAACTAATACTGACTTCATTTCTTTTCTAGAGCTTGTTAGTCACACTGTAGATCTTATAAAACTTCATTCATGTATATTATTTTGTATTTTTCATTCCCTCAAAGCTCTGTTCTAAGAAAATGCAACAAATTAAGCTTTTAATGTACAGGCCCTTAGCAGTTAGTGGTATTGTGACCACACCTACTTTAAATTCTCTAAATTATTAGCTATGACAAAAGAATGTTCAGAATCAGAAGGAGCAGATTAACATTAGATAGAGGGCAAAGTTTCAAGTCCCAACACTATAATTATATCTAAAAAGAAAAGCAAACTTAAACTTATAACTTTCCTAACAAAACACATGTTGTATGCCCAATTGTTACTTATTCACCAGTCAGTCAAGCAAACCCTAGAAAACAATATCTTATTTTCTGTTGCTTGCCATTTTTTACTTATTTTGATGTTGATCAAAAGCTGAAACTTTGCCATTTTACCAAATGTCAACCAGTGCTTTCCATTTCTGGGTACCAGTTTTACAATTTTTAGCTGCTTGATTTAAGGTAGCAATGGTCATGCAATTCCCACTGTAAAGAGCCTATTGTTAGGTACTCAAACCTGATTTCGACCCACTGGTCCTGTAGCACTGCAAGAAGTTTTCCATCACTGTCAAAAGATACAAGACAGAAAAATACACAATGAAGTCCTTATGCTAAAAAGCAAAGAACATACTATCCATGAAATAGCATACTAAATATTATTTGTTGTAACATTCATTTATACTTTTTTAATTTGTAAATTAAGCAATAAAATGCATTTTCTGTGCCGTGTAATTTTTTATTGCACGATGGAGGAAGATGTTGGGAGAATTGATAAAAAACTTGAAAGTCATGACCAGTCCACATTCAAGGTACCATCCCTTTCAAGGTACCCTCAGACACCTCCCCCCCCCCTCTCTCTCAGAAAATTGATTAGTCTAGTCTTTTGGAGCTCGCATAGTCTTGAATAAACCAACTTTGTTAATGAGTATCTGAGAGCCAATTAAAACCTGCAGCTTTATCAATTTCACAATTATTATCTAGTTTTAACTTACTTGGACAGAGATATATGCCAGTGAAGAGAGCCACTAACCAACTTGTAAAACTGGGCAGGTAAACCACTAACGACAGAGCTTCCACTGTAATTAAAGATTGAGTTTAGTTGATTTACATGTCTAGTCTTAATTAATAGTTCATAAACCTGAAATACTTATTTTAAATCTTTTATGGTAAGTCATAAGCATAAGCACTTTAATATGAGATGACAAAACAGAAAATTAATTTTATAAAAATTGAACACATGTATGCTGTAAAACTGCACATGCATCTAAAAAGGGATCATTAATACATGCAACAAAGTTTAAGAGAATTGAGAAACAATGTTCAATAAGAGCTTACCTGAATGTATTACGGACCCCTTGGAAAATCCACCATAAAGAATCTACATTGGAAGAACATGAACTATTTGGTTAATCATATATTGTATAAAGAAAATCAATCTTCAAGGTATCATGGTATATTACATTCAGGAGACAACTGCCAACCAAAAGGGCAGCAATATATTTTTGAACTATCTTATAGTTTTTTGGGATTTTTAGGCTATGCCTTGTCGATTTTGACAGCAGCACAGTGGCTGCAGAGCAGTTAGCGTGTTCAACTCATGTAATCCTAAGGTCACTAGTTTGAACATACGGTCAGTCCACAGTGTTGCGTTCTTGAACAAGACACTTCACTTTGTTCAGTCAACTCAGCTGTATTATAAATGAGTACCAGTTCTGCAGGGGGCTAACCTGCAATAGATTAGTGTCCTGTCTGAAGATCTAAGTGCCGGCCCTATGAGCCACTTAGGCTCAAGAAAGGATTTAGCTTGTTGATTATAAAAACAAAACAAAGTTTTTATGAGTAAGTTATGGTTCAGTTTAATTTAGAGGTCTGATTTTGTTCTTTAACCCTTTCAGCCCCAAATACGCCAAATGATGTATTGCTAAATTCTCTCAACTAGAAGACCCACTTTTCATGGTACTAGTTTGGGAGAATTTTGCTTTTCATCATGTTTGATCAATTCTCATTTTGCCATTACCAAATGTCTTAAATAATGTAAGAGTTATGTAGGGAGAAGTTAAATGTTGATAAACTGGCCAGGGCTGAAAGGATTAAACTGGTTCAATTTTTCAAACTAGAATATATTTTTAAACCAATTTGTCCTTGGCATTTTTTTTGGGGGGGGGGGGCTGAAAAGAATAATACAGAAAAAGTAGAGAAACTTTCCATCCCAATTTCCTTATTCTCTTTCTTCCCTTCACCCCCCCTTCACCCCCCCTCCTGGCCCCCTCTTTAATTATACCCGTCCTACTATCCCCGATCTAAATACTTAATATCTACAATACATACATATGCAGGCAGCCAGAACTAACTTAAAACATGGATAATAACGAACCACAAAGTCAATAATTTTTAGCAGAGTAATCTGTAATTTTATTTAGCAAAATTAATATTTTCTGCTTAATATTACAATTATATTATTATTTAATTAGTACACAACATTAGAAAAGGAAAGACATTGTTTCTTAAGAACTTTAACAGAAGGTGACCGTCATCAAAGAAACCAAAGGCTGCTTGTGCTGAAATTTTATCATTCTTTGTCATAAAAGGTACTCCTTTCCTCAGAATAAGGCACAAAACCAATCCAATTTTGTTATAATTGTTATTTGCCTTTTTTCTCTCTTTTTGTATCTGCAACAGTTTCAGTTTTTAATTTCAAAAATATGTGAGAAAACTGTGGTTCATAAAAAGAGGATTACACGTCCATGGTTCACTTAATCAGCGCAACTGCTGGCACATCATCTAGGTGACCCTTCAAATAACATACATGACCCTCCCCCGCCCCCTTCCCCCTTCTCATACTTGGAAAAAACTAACTGGAACACTATAGGTGCAGTAGTTAAACTCAAAGAAATTAACAATCAACTTACTTCCAGCTACTGTAAAAACTTTTCTCGGCAATGAACCTTTCCAGGTACTCAACTCAAATCCAGATTTATTCTATGGAACAAAATTTGAGCAATTTCTGTAAAAGTATGCAAATGTAACTACAGCCAAAGGTATCCTGATTTAAGATTTATTGTTATCTAAAACAGTAATTTAGTTTGTTTCATTGCTGGCATCTAAACAGTACCATCAAATGTTACCATTTATAATTTCTTTTGTATGTTTGACCTGGAAGAGATAAATTTGAAATAAAAAAACACCACTGGTGCCACTACATGCTTATAAAATTTTATTTCTAATGGTTTTGTATATAAGTTTGAGGTTTTTCTAATAGTTACGAACATTTAGTATTAGTTGAAATATGTTAACTAGCAAGTAAATATTAATATGTCTAATATTAATTGCTACAAATCAATAACTACCAATACTGATCGATAGCAATAGGCTTTGCCAAATGGTTATCGGAACCTTACTTACTAGTTTAATCGATCGACTTCATAGTTTCAGTTTGTATCATTGAAATTTTTATCAAACAGTTACCTCTACCCCGGTATTATTATTTTTAATAGATTATTCACGCAAGCTAGTGACGTAATTAAATCTAAAACTATCTAGACATGTATTGATTTTAATAAGTGGGACGACGAGCGCTGTATAATTTTTTTTATGCGACACCAATCTATAACGATTAAATTACTTTTGATCGAATTTGAATACCGATATATTCATCAAGAATTCTTTACCAAAACACGCGCACTTAAAAATCGGAAATGCAGTTTGTTTATTTCCTAAGCTAAGGAGATCTTGCCACGAAAGCAAGAAGAAATAACTTAAGTTAAAGATGGGTTTTGTTAAAGAACACTGATATCTTTATCATAAAAACAAATCATCTTTAACACCTTGAAACTGTTTTTCTGGTAATAATACTCACCACGATTTCACCCTCAAGAGGCCATTCAACGTGAACAAGAAGATCGTACAAAATTGAATCTTCTTTGGCCACCATCTTGAAACTCGCGTAACTATTATTTTCACCGAGAGACTGGACACCAAATGAAATCCGCTGGGGACTTTGCGTGCAGCCTCAGATACAAAGAACGGCATTTCATTGGCTAATGCAAGTGACGTCAGATGCAACAATGTAGAACCGCCATATTTGAGTTTTTAAAAAGGAAAGTGTTCATTAGTAGAGGAGTAGATCACAAACGATACGCGAAAAGCTCTTTTGATAGATTTAAAGTCTTCTATCTGTTTGAGTCAAAATGACCAGCTCTTTGACGTCATTTAGAGCTTATAACGATCAAGAAAATTCACGTTCTCAAGTTCTTAATTCGAAGTTGAAAAGCAGCAGTGGGTTACAAGGTATAAGTCAAGTTGAAGAATCTGATGATGTAATGGCTAATGCATTCGATTTAAAAGCCCAACTTTCATTTATTTAGTAACAGCACCAGATTCCACAAACCATTGAGTTTTTTGTGGATTTATTGCTGCCATTTCTTGATAGCCGCAGCACAAACTTCTGACCTGTAATTTGTTACTATTAGGCCTGGGACAAACGTCGAATTTTTCATGAGTCGAATTAAGTTCGATAGATTCTCTTTGGACCGACTGACACGTTCTATCTGTCTGCTTGAGACGGATAGAACGTGTTCTTATTTTGTACGTGTAATTCAGGGTGCGTCCAGGTCCTTAAAAACATAAAAGTCCTTAATTCACTTCTAAAATTTGAGGCTTCAAAAGTCCTTAAATTTTACAAAAATCAGTCATGGTCCTTAAAAAGTCCTTAATTTTTTGCTTTTTTTTCTTGTTATGATGATTGGATAAATCTCAACAACACCCGGGAAATGCATTTTTCAAGAACCTTGGCTCGAAAGGGCAAAGTTTACTGAGTGGCTTCAAGCAGTACCTGGAGATCCGAACAGAGCTTCATGCAGTCTTTGCCACAATATCATAAAAAGTTATGTTTTAAGTCAGTTCTGGTGGTTGATGTCCCATGGATTAAGTTCTCAAAAACCAATAACCTTACCTTAAAAAGTCCTAAAAAAAGTCCTTAAATTTTGCTTTGAGAAAAGCGGACAAACCCTGGTAATTAAGTTCGACGTTTGACCTGAGCACTCACATAAGTTGATTTGGGTCTACACAAACTACAATTTAGTTTGACTCATGAAAAATTCAACATTTGTCCCAGGCCCTAGTTTTTTATTACTCAGGCCGGTAGGCCACTAGCAGTGTGTTCTCAAATTTAGTTCCCTTTACCCGGATCGAGAATGGAAGGAGTAGAATAATAAACTTTGGAAGGGATTCTAAACTCTAAGTTTAGCTTTTCATAGTTTCATATTTTTTGTTTGGAATTTCATAGTTTTTGATAGTATCTATGATGTCCTAGGTACCATGTCCTATTGATTTGTTTTAAAACATGTTTCGAGGCCTTTCCACTGGAATTGGGGAACAATCCAAGTTTTGTTGTTCTATAGCATCAACAAGGAACCCAGTCAACCCACACATCCTTGCTGTGTTATGCACTAGTCAGTTGACAGCCCCACACACCCTCCCCCCCCCTATCATTCGCACTTTAGCTGGGCATTCACCATTTTGGCGAGTGAAAGGCAGTGGCTTCCTGGTTTGTGAGGATAATCTGAGAAGTGAATGACACTGTCCCCAGGAAAACCTCCAAGAGTGAATGCCCTTGCCAAGCTAATTTAGGAGATAATAACACAAACAGCTTTATTTCATATCATTGGTGTACTTATGCTGAAAATCAACCTTTTAGAGATCTATCCTTGGTCGTTCTTGTTTAATTTGTAATCACCATCAAGAACTAGGCAACACATTCAAAATCATTCTCGAAGAGTGACTCCCTGCTCAATGCAATAGAGTAAAGGTGTGAAAGAAAGCAAATTTTCCAACAACTGGGGCACTAAAAATGCGTGAATTACATGCTAAAGCCCCGCTAATGCACAAGTTAGGGGATGCAGGGCTGTCAGTTGATTAGTGTTAACACATATTCAACTCAAAATCCTAGGGTTGCACACATGAGCCCCAGTCAGACTACTGTAATATGTCCTTCAGCAAGACAATTTACCGAACTTGTTCCATTTCATTCAACTATACAAATTTATGACTTTCAGCTTGAGCTTCTGATGGGGACTAACTAAACTGGGACAGATTAGAGACCTGCTCAGGGAGGGGGAAGGGGGGGGGACATCTTTGGGTAAAACACTCTCAACTGGCCTAATTGGACTCGGCTCAAAAAAGATTTGGTTAAATTTAGATCAAATACTCTTAACTGTGATAAATTAAATTTTTGTTTTATTCAAGGGCCTAGTTTTGCACCTGCCAAGACCTTCAAGTCTTTGAATGCGACACCTCAAGCCACTCCACGTCGTGCCTTGGGTGACATTGGCAACACAGCATTCAAACCAACACAGAGCAGCAAGTTGTCTAGAAAAACTCCTGGTGGCAAAAAGTTTGTCCACGGAACACCACATAGTAAAGCTCGTTTCCCACTGGTGCAGCAAATAGCTTCTGCTGGAATTCAACCACGTGAGCCTGTATTTCCAGAGAAAGAGAAAATGTTTCCATGTAACGAAAGAGGTACATTACTTAATCTAAAGTATGTGGCTACAGACTACAGGAACTCCTAGTTTTACTTATTTCTAAAAAAACCTTTTTTATTATTAATTTGTAGATTTATTTATAAGGCCCAGTCATTTGAAACCTGAATAAGCTATCTCATCTGTCAGGTAAATACCTTCTATTTTTAGCTGTTAAACTACAGGCTTTGAATCCCTCAATAGAGACACCTTTATGAAACTGACACCAAATCTTGGTCCCTATGGTTTTCTCTTACTGTATTTTAACCCTTTCAGTCCCAGCCAGTTTATCAACGTCTAACTTCTCCTTACATAACTCATACAATATAAGGCATTTAGTAAATTTGAGAAAATAGAAACTGATCGAGCATAGCAAACTACTGAGAATGAAAGTCAAAATTCTCCTAAACTTGTAACAGGAAAAGTATTGGTTCTAGTAGGGAGAACTTAGTAATACGTCATTTGGAGTATTTGGGACTGAAAGGGTTAAGTCTCTAAAAAATGGACACCTCTCTAGATAAGACAGACAGTTAAGGCCAGTCCCGATGGTGTCCATCTTATCGAGGCTTGATATTTTCTATTGTGAAAGTTGTCTGACACAATTGTACCCACTACTTTAGGAGTCTTCCAATCAAGTAACAACCAAGGATAGAAAAATCAACAACTTTTTGGTGACTACAATTAGCTTTTATTCAATGGAAAGTTTATCCTGCTTTCTTACAAGAGGGCCTATGTAGATCATTAATTTACAATTTTTTTACAAAATTAATCAGCAACTTTTTTGATACTAACTTTGCTAAGAATGCAAACTCTTTAAGGTCATTTTTGAATGAAGTAAAAAGTGCAAACAAAATGAAGGGTCTGTTCTCGCTTAAGAATAATTTACCTAGGTATTTTATTAAATTGCTTTTGTTGTTTTGCTGTTGGAACCTTTGTATATATTATTATTTTCAGATAATAACTAATTGACGGGAATATTTCGTTTTGATTGAATATTTAGAATTTAAAAGTATGCTTTTAGCAGCCACCCAGTATACTTGTTCTTGTTTGTACGTATGCCTTTCTTATTTCACTTGAAAATGATCTCAGAGATGTCAAAACAGCATACTTATTTTTATTGTTTGCATTTGCTGAGATTTATTTAGTAATAATAGCACTACACTATACTGTTTTTTTTTCTTTTATTACAGAAGAAGATTTGCCACAGCCTGAATCAATTAAGAAAATACTTAAAAATATTAAGAACATCTACAGAACGTGTTCATCCAGCCAGATTTTGCCAGAAGACCCAATCATAAATTTCTCAGATCCAGGACTTTGTACAGATCTTCTGCCACTGGAATCAGGTGTGTATTTGAATCGTAGTAATAGGGATCAAAATAATTCTGAAAAGTTTAAAGGTTGATTTTGATGACCTACATATCTCTGGAACGAATCTAGTTATTAGTTTTCTTATTTCCTAGATTTTTATTCGCTTTTGACTTTCTTGTGGGTGTCTAGACTGTTGGTCAGCTTTGCTGTAAGTTGTAGTTAGAGTAGTTGGTCGTCCAGTTTTAATACTGTCAATAATACAACCACTACTGCATATTCTATTAATTTCAAAAATTTTGGGTATGTAATATGGAATTTTTGGTTAAAGAAGAGAACATTATTTTGGTTGATTTAACGATCATTGAATAAAATTTGTAAAAAAAAAATGTGGGAGGTGAATGCTAAGGGAGCTGCCTTCTTTGCGCTCAGGAACTAATCAGAGACTTCACAATGTCAGCTTGCAATTGCTGTAAATTTTGGAATTTTAAAAGGTTCATTTCTCCAAAAATATTCAATGTATGAAGCTAAAACTTCAACTGATTGCTAACTGCACTGAACTCTAGTCTCTACCGAATTTTCGACTTACCGTATTTACCGGTGTATAAGCCGAGAATTTGGCCTTAATTTTTGGCCCTGAAACCGGGGTCGGCTTATACAACGAGCACCAACTTTTGATAAACGGAATTAAGGAAAAAAAACGATTTTTTATTAACTCTACGTGGCATGAATCAAATACTTTGCGAATAATTTTCAACTACGACAAGATGCCGACAACGTACGCTGTTCGTGAAATCTACATGACACGTAAAACTTAAAATACTAAAATGCACAATAATTATTCTTATTGGCCATTTACACGTCTTAAAATCCGTCTAACTCTTCGTCATCAGATTCCCCGAAAAGCATGTCCCATTCTTCTGCGGTAATCATATCATTATATTGGTTTTCAAGTTCGGTTTCATCTTCGTTAAGTACAGCTTTTGAGCGTTAACCCAGCCTTCCTCCACTCTGTAACTTGTTTTTCATCAACACCAAACTCTCTTGCAGCAGCAGAATTATTCACTCGTTTTGCAAAATGAACAACTTTCAGCCTGAATGCAGCATCATATCGCATTTGTTTTGATTGTTTTTCTAGCATCCAAAACACAATGTGGGCTCTCGTCTGGAAAAATGTGATTTCACCTGTTTACTTCACGGGTCAACGAACACAGACAGTGTGGCGCGAGAATGAGCTGTACTGATTGGCCCAACCAGGCTATTTTTCCCGCCCTTCTGCGTTGCACGTGCTTTGTATAAATTTTTTCTTAAATGATATTTTTCCTCAAATTTTAACGCACGAACATAAATTGTTTAACTATTTTATGAGAAATAATTTGAATTTTCAAGTTCAGCTTTTTATGCAGATACATTGAAAAAAATTATGGGTGTCAAATTAAAAACTTTCAAAAGGGAGTCGGCTTATACAAAGGGTAATACCTAAAACCCACTTTTGGGGACTTGAAAACAGGGGTCGGCTTATACAAAGTATCGGCTTACACCGGTATATGCAGAAATTGCATTTATGCTTTTATTATGTAAACAATGAAACCCGTCTGTAGTCAGAAAGGTTTAGAGAAGTTGGATTGGTTAGATTTATTAATAAGAAGATCACTCTTCAAAATTGCACATGGATTCACAGTAATTAAAGGTAACTTGATATGAGTGGAAATATTGAGTGGTGTTTTGGCAAGTTCAATTTGTATTAAAAATCAACTGTCTTGAATAATTATTTACTTTGTCTTCTCTTCCCTTTTAGAAGCAGAATTACTCACTGCACCTGATATTAGCAACATGGGGGAAATTTTGGAGTTTGAAATGCCACCACTGCCAGAGTTACAACCTATTGACGACAGTTTCTTACGTCTCGGCTGTTAATATCGAATAATACATGATATATGTTGTGTTTCTATTGTTGAAATTATGTGATTAAACTTTGTGGCAGCTAGCATTGCATATACAAGTAAAATTTACCTGTAACATTCTGCTGCAATTTAACAAGCTCCAATCTTCTAGTGTTATGTGTAAACTTGTTACAAACTTTAAGCTTTAGAAAACAGGGCTGATTGAGAGAAGCGTATAATTTAACATGCTTCTACAGTTTATCAGTGAGACAGAAAAGTAACTCTGATTGAACTGAAGTTGTAGTTATTTTTGTTATTATTTTGATTAATATGTCATTGCTGTCAGTTGTAGATGATTTAAATACTCCTAGATATGAAAAAGCATTTGATAAATATTATGTATCTAATTCACATTCACTTATTCATATTGTACATATATTTCACTTTTTGTTTTGTAAAGAGCAGTTTACCATAATAAAGTTAACAAAAAAGCTAAATGTTTGTGGTGCAGTAAATAGTTTTACCAATAATAGCCTAAAGCTAAACCAGATAAAGGTTTATCTTCATTTATTAAATTTTCAATCTCGATTATTGCGATTCGCGCGTTCTGATTGGTTCATTCAATCTCGGTTATCAGCTCATA
>JAOBAT010128687.1:0-12645 GCA_026413305.1 Hydrozoanthus tunicans
AAATATATCTGTATTCAGTCTATTGTTGGGGTCAGAGGTAAGCGAAATCTTTCTATACAATATAATCTTACTAGTTTTTTAATAATAGTAAATCAACACATCCAATCAAGTCGTGATTCTATTGAACGAATATTACACAATTACATATCAAGGTCACTCAAGAAACCGTTTGTTTGCTTTAATCATTCATCTTGTTAAAATGCCTCAAGTTCAATATCTTTAGCGAAGATGCGAAAATACGTTTACAATCGTAATAAATAATTAGATTTATATATTTTCAATCATAGTTCTTTCGTGCTGATCAAATAAAGAATTGCCACTCGCATGTGGTGTTTGCGTTGTCTGTCTGCGGGCATCTATAAATGGTCAGCTCAGTAAACTCGCCCCATCAACCCGTTAACAGTAAGAACTCTCCCAGTGATAAGATTGAGAATATCGACTGTGAAATGGATGATTCAAAGACTGTAAACAACATTGCTTCGAACCCTGAGAACATACATCTTCATGTAGAAACCAAAGAATGTGCGGTATCAATCGACAAACATATCGAACCCGGGGTGGTGGTACCTGTCATACTGTATCACCTATGGTCAGCGGTGTTCCACATACACCACATGTTTAGCTATTAAAATTATCCTGTCTCAATCAGCCATCCGGTGTGGACGTAATTCATCCTCTAGTTTACAAACACAACATTTCTGGCAACGAGGATGCCGAGTTTGGGGAAAACAGAAGGTTCTGCCCAGACTCGGGCAACATAATCCGTTACCTCGAGCGGCTCGATCAATATTTTGAGGCAAATGGAGTGCCAAAAGACTCAGCTGAGTCGAGCAAGCAAGCATCGAGCAATCCTGATCTCGGTCGTCGGAGCCAAAGCGTATGACGTCCTGAGCTATTTATGTTCACCGATTGCGCCAAAGAACAAGTCCTACGACCAGCTAGCAACTATCCTACAGAATCATTATGCTCCAAAGAAATTGGTAATCGCTGAGCGACATCGGTTCCACAACTTTGTTCAGCGCGAAGGAGAAACCGTGTTGGCATTCGCAGCCAACTTGAAGCGACTGGCTAGCATATGTAATTTTGGGTCACACTTGACCGAAGCTCTGCGTGATCGCTTTGTTTGCGGCCTCCAAAGTAAAGAGATTCAAAAGAAACTACTTACCGAGGAACACTCGTTCGATGACGCCCTTAAAACTGCCCTCAGTTTTGAACCCTCAGTAAAGGACGTGGCCCAGTTTAAACTCCACATTTCGACGCCATCGACCTCCTCCACGAGCGTGCATGCTGTCAACAAATTCCCTCGATCGCAACCTCGCAAATTACGCTCAAAACAGCCTAAGGACTTTTCCTGCCATTCTTGTGGGAAAACTGGGCATTTGGCGTCCGCGTGCAAGAAAGGAAAATCTAAAATTTACCACATCGAGCAAGACTCGCCCCAGGTCCCCGAGTCCGACTCCTCGGTCAACAATTTCTCAGCGTCGTTATTCAACTTCGGAAGCAACAAAGGCATCGAAATTCCGGTGGAAATCAATGGCCAGTCAATACTCATCGAATTGAACACTGGTGCAGGAGTTTCTTTAGTTTCTCTCGCTACAAATAAAAAGAATTTCTCCGATTTACCCCTCGACTCATCAGCTACAATGCTCAAAACCTACACTGGTCATCCTGTACCCGTCTCAGGGAAGATCACCGTGACAGTACGGTACCAAGATCAACGTGCAACCTTGCCACTGTCCGTTGTGGAAGGAACTGGCCCTTCTCTAATCGGGAGAAACTGGCTGAACCACAATAATCTCGACTGGCAGAACTTATTCAGTGTTCGTTCTGACTACAACAACCTGTGGGATAACACTCAACAGCGACTAAGTCAAGCCATCCAGAAATTTCCCAATGTGTTCAAATCTGGGTTAGGAAAAATTAAGGGGTTAACAGCGAAATTACAGCTGAAGGACAGTGCCAAACCAAAATTCAGCAAAGCTCGACTGGTACCCTATGCGCTCCAAGAATCCGTTGAGGCGGAGTACGATCGTCTCGAAGCTGAAGGTATTGTTGAGAAGGTCGAATTCAGCGACTGGGCGACACCTATGGTGCATGTTCCGAAAGCATCGGGTGCGACGCGCTCATGCGGAGACTACGTAGTGACCGTCAACCCACAACTACATGTTCCACACTACCCGATCCCACTGTCATAGGACGTCTTTGTCAAGCTACAGGAAGGTCAGCGGTTCGCCAAGCTCGATCTGACCAATGCGTACCAGCAACTACCATTAGACCTAACTAACCAACCGTACGTGACCATCAACACTCACCAGGGCCTGTACCGGTACAAGCGTCTTTCGTTCGGAATCGCCTCTTCACCCGCCATCTTCCAGCGCACAATGGATGTCATTCTCCAAGGCCTCAACAATGTAGACTGCATTCAGGACGATATACTCATAACCGGTCATGATGATGAACGTCATATCCAGAATCTCACTGCAGTGCTACAGCGACTTGACGACCATTATCTCCGACTTCAGCTAGCTAAATGTAAATTTATGCAAACCCCAATCACATACATGGGGTGTGTTATCTCATCTGAGGGCATCTGACCGACTACTGAGAAGGTCGACGCCGTGAAACAAGCCCTTCGACCGGAGAACACTACCCAACTCCGCTCCTTTCTGGGGATGATCAACTACCACGGCAAATTTATCCACAACCTCAGCTCGATCCTCCATCCACTGAATCAACTGCTACAGAAGGACCGGGAGTTCAAATGGACTGCCCACTGCAAGGAAGCCTTCCAAACCGCAAAGGACACCCTCACATCCTCCAGCGTACTGGTTCATTATGATCCCAAATTACCAGTGGTCCTCAAGACAGACGCGAGCCCCTACGGCATCGCAGTGGTTTTATTTCACAGAATTCCGAATGCCACTCTCAGGCTCATAGCCTATGCGTCCCTATCTCTCAGCAAATCCCAGGCTAACTATAGTCAGATTGAGAAGGAGGAACTGGCTATAATCTTTGGGGTGACCAGGTTCTATATGTACCTGTAAGCACGCAAGTTTACTCTTCGAACAGACCACAAGCCTCTGATAAAGATTTTCGCGCCAGACTCAGCAACACCAGTCCTAGCTGCAGCACGATTGCAACGATGGTCACTCCTCCTCTCATCGTACCACTACAATTTCGAATACAAGAGGTCAGCAGAAGTAGCCAGTACCGACGCGCTGTCCAGACTCCCACTGAAGTACCGCAAGGACGCCAGTGTGGAAGACAGTGTATAATACGTCACTTCTCAACTTCACAACCATCCAGTAACCGCAGCAGAAATCGCTCATGCAACCGCTCGACACCCGACACTAGCTAAGGCCCTATCATTAACATAGCAAGGATGGTCCACCGATGCCTGCACCGATCCCGACCTTAAACCTTATTTTCATCGCCGTCATAAACTGTCTATCGAACAGAATTGTCTCATGTGGGGTCTCCGTGTTGTCGTGCCACTTTCTCTACAACCATCAGTGGCAACGGTCACAGACTTACGGTGTTGAGGGTTGTAGATCGAATCCCGGTAAGTGCACTCTTGTTTTTTTTCTTTTTGCATATATATTCAGCTGGAATGGAACAAAAGGAAAACATATCAGTTCCAACTTTTTTTTATATGTTTTCGTGTAAGAGGATGTTGCGCATTCGGCACAGTAACGGGCTTAGGGTCATGAGGGTCGTAGATCGAGTCCCGGTAAATGCACTCTCTTTTTTCTTTTTTTTTAGACATTCAGCTGGAATGGAACAAAAGGAGAACAACTCATATCCCCCTTTTTTTTATATATTTTCGTGTATGAGGATGTGGGGCAGTTGCAACTGTCACGGGCTCATGGTCATGAGAGTTGTAGATCAAGTCCCGGTAAGTGCACTCTTTTTTTTTCTTTTTGGATAGATATTCAGCTGGAATGGAACAAAAGGAAAACAATTCAGATCCCCCTTTTTTTCCCTTCATGTACAAAAGTTAAACGGTGTTATATAAGCACTTAAACGTTGAATGGAAAGGCATAAATTAAAATAATATGGTTAAAATTCTAATTGGCAACAAAGCTGTTTCTCTAAGAGAATGGTGTATTCTGTTGATAGAGATTTAGAATAACTTTTTTTAACACTCTTAAATTTTATACAGGTAGATTCTGTAGTTACCTTGAACTACTCAAAGGTTGTAGGCTGACAACCAAAATCTCGAGCTTTTTTTATCTTCTTATCTTTTTCTTATGGACATGTATTACAAGAACTTTAAATGTCATTTTTCCTTAATTTCTCATTTCGTCTTGATATCTGGTGGCTTTCTTGTGTACCCAGTTGAATATTTGGCATCCAGGAAGCCCCAAAGGACAGATGATCAGGGCAACCTTTTGGTTAACTTAGAACTTGCACATAAATCAATCTTGAACTCTGAGTGTTGTCAGCCACACTAATCTAGACACATCTAGTCTAATTGTGATTTGATTAACAATTAATGATGTGCAAGAAGGACTCCAGTTGTTCGAAAATCAGATTACACAATTTGTATTTCAACTACAACTGATATTACCTAGAATAGATATCTTAAATGTTCATCTTTTAACACTTTGTCTCTAGCCTTTGCTCAATGTACACTTGTGGCTAATTTAAACAGCTAAGGCTCCGTTTTACAAAATTCTTTCAAAGTCCAATAAAACGTTTTTCACTCCGATTTGTTTCTCAATGGCTTTCCAATCTCATTAATTTGTTCTATTTTATATGGAAAAAAATTAGAAAATAAAAGAGTGAATCACTAGGAATCCAACCCAGAGATCCTACCTTGCCACTGCCCCACATCCTCGTGTCATTTAAATATATAGAAAAAAGGAGCGGGCTATCCAGTTTCGTTTCAATAAAGGTTCAATAGTACCCAGATTTTCAGCGTCAGAAAATTTGCTTCAAAAAAAAATTGTTTATTCTCTGCTCATTTACAGTTTCATTGCAAAGACCAGTATTTGAATTCTCAACGAGAGACCTCTACCATGCCACAGCTCCACACCCTTATGTCAATAAGATATATCGAAAAAAGGACGATCCGAATTCTTTTCTTTTTTCTCTCTAAAAGTTGAATGTTTTTAACATCGAGTTTCGTGGAGGTATGATGACTTTGATTTCATTACTCTGTTTCTGTTACATTTGCTATTATCGACCAAAAGCATTAAAAATTAGAAAGCAGCGTTGTATAGCCTTATCGAACTACGAGCACGTGCGCCCCAGTCATCTGTTCTACGGATGCTTGTTTACGCTATGCTCATTTACAGTTTGATTCCAAAGACCAGTATTTGAATTTTGCAAATTGAACCACAATTGGAAAGCTGCAAGTAGAAAAAGAAAAAGCTTCTCATTCATAAAACAGTGTTTGCAAAAAAAAAAAAAAAGAAAAAAGATTCAATCACCAGGAATCGAACTCGGCCCGTCTCAACCAGAGACCACTACTTTGTCACCTGTTCTGCGCATGCTTGTTTATGCTGTGCTCATTTACAGTTTGATTGCAAAGACCGGTATTTGAATTTTGAAAATTGAACCACAATTGGAAAGCTACAAAAAGAAAAAGAAAGAGCTTCTCATTCATAAAATTTTGTTTACAAAAAAGAAAAAAGAAAAAAAAAAAAAGAGTCAATCACCAGGAATCGAACTCGGCCCGTCTGAACTAGAAACCTCTACCTTGCCACTGCTCATCACCCTCATGTCAATAAAGTATAGGGAAAAAGGGCGATCCGAATTCTTTTCTTTTCTCTCTATAAAAAATGAATGCTATATATCGAGTTTCGTGGAGGTATGATGACTTTGATTTCATTACTCTGTTTCTGTTACATCTGCTATTGTCGACCAAAAGCATTAAAATTTAGAAAACAGCGTTGTATAGCCTTATCGAACTACGAGCACGTGCGCCCCAGTCACCTGCTCTGCGCATGCTTGTTTACGCTATGCTCATTTACAGTTTGACTGCAAAGACCAGTATTTCAATTTTGCATACTGAACCACAATTGGAAAGCTGCAAGAAGATATAGAAAGAGCTTCTCATTTATAAAAAAGTGTTTGCAAAAAAAAGAAAAAAAAGAAAAAAAAAGAGTCAATCACCAGGAATCGAACTCGGCCCGTCTGAACCAGACACCTCTACGTTGCCACTGCTCATCACCCTCATGTGAATAAAAGATATAGAAAAAAGGACGATCCGACTTCTTTTCTTTTCTCTCTATATAAAATGAATATTTTATATCGAGTTTCGTGGAGGTATGATGACTTTGATTTCGTTACTCTGTCTCTGTTACATCTGCTATTATCGACCAAAAGCATAAAAAATTAGAAAGCGGCGTTGTATAGCCTTATCGCACTACGAGCACGTGCGCCCCAGTCACCTGTTTTGCGCATGCTTGTTTATGCTCTGCTCATTTACAGTTTGATTGCAAAGACCAGTATTTGAATTTTGCAAATTGAACTACAATTGGAAAGCTACAAGAAGAAAAGAAAGAGCTTCTCATTCATAAAATAGTGTTTGCAAAAAAAAAAGAAAGAAAAGAAAAAAAGAGTCAATCACCAGGAGTCGAACTTGGCCCGTCTGAACCAGAGACCTCTATCTTGCCACTGCTCCACATTCTCATGTCAATAGAGTATATGGAAAAGAGGGCGATCCAAATTCTTTTTTTTTTCTCTATAAAAGTTGAATGTTATGTATCGAGTTTCGTAGAGGTATGATGATTTTGATTTTTACACATTGAACCGAAATTAGAAAGCTAGAAGAAAGAGAAAAAGAGCTTTTCAGGGTCAAAACACTTTTTGTAAGAAAAAAAACTTAGGGGAAAAAAAGTGTGAATCACCAGGAATCGATATCGGCCCCTATGAACCGTTGCAACTGTCCCACATCTTTGTGTCAGTTAAAAATATGGAAGAAAGGGCCGTTTTTTGTTCAATAAAAGTGGAATGTTATTTGTTTAGTTTAGTGCAGGTGTAATGACTTTGATTTCATTTCTCTGTCTCTGTTACATCTGCATTTATCGGCCGAAATCATTCCGAAACATCAAAGAGCGGTGTATAGTCCTATCAAACTACGAATACGTGCTCCAGCAACCTGTTCTGCGCATGCGTGTTTATGCTCTGCTCATTTACAGTGATTTTATAAAGACCTCTACTTGATTTTTGCAACTTGAACCATAATTGGATACCTAGAAGAAGGAAGTCAATTGGTTTTCAATGTCATAAGTTTGTTCTATTGTTTTATTTAAAAAAACGGAGAGAATAAAAAGTGAATCACCGGGATTGGAGCTTTGCCCGTCCGAACCATGAATGAATGTGCCATCCAATTTGTTTTCGTCGTTCCATAAAAGTTGAATGTAATTTGTTTTGTTACTGAATGACTTGGATTTCATTTCTCTGTCATTGTTATATCTGCAATTATTGGCTGAACTCATTAGAAAAGATAAAACAGCGGTGTATAGCTTTCTCGAACCAGGAACACGTGCGTTCCTGTCATCTGTTCTGGGTATGCGTGATTTCGTTTAAAATTTGCAATACCGCATGTGTGACATATATTGTTAAAATCTGTTTTTTGCCGGTTTTTTCCGAACTCTAAGGTATCCTTGTAGCGATACGTTTTGGCCAGCAGCATCTAAAAAGAGGGCGACGTAGTAACGAGTTTAACGCAGCTCTTAACCAGCTTGCTTGTCGGCATTTAGTGGTCTTACCCTTAGGGAATATGAACACCAGAGAGAGTTCTCAAAAACATGCGGTTTTGGTTGGCGGATTCTCTGGTTTGGTGTGTACACCTCGAAATATGAGCAGTTTCGAAAATATCCGGCCGGATTCGTGTGGACGGGGCCTCATAAGTTTTCGTTTGACAACACATACGTTGCTTACTGCGTCTGGGTTCTTCCTGTCCTAGTTGTCCTGGTTTCCTAGTTGACTTGTCCTGTTATACATTGAGCTTGCATGGTTTGCATGTAATAATATTATATCAAGGGCAGTTCAAAGTTCCTCAACTTGTTTTATAGATAACAGTCAATAGTAGTTTTACCAGCATTTTAAGAAAGAAAAATTTCGGGCTTCTTACATATAGAAAGTACCCGCGTTTGGCTTCCGTCCTTACTAATACGATAAAAAAGGTGAATGCCAAAAATGGAGGTTTTCGAAAACGCTTTCTTGAAAGTGGACGGATAAAAGGAGGTTTTATGAACATTTCGAAAATATGCTCGAACAAATCGAAATGTGGGTTAATTAGGTTCTGTTTCTGGTGGATACGACGGCCTTAATAGATGTCTGTGGCGTGTACGTTTCATTCCGAAACAAGACGCACAAGCAGCAAGAAGTTCGAATCGCAAGTTTAGTTTTTGGATTCTTTAACCCTCATCAGAAGCCTTCAACTTTTTTAAAATTTGCAAATGGTAGCTTTGATCCGTAATACTCAGAATGTTTGGGTTGAGAATTATTTAGTGCGACCAATTTACAAATGCGTGCGGAATGTTACCTGCAGCAAGAACATCAAGGAGCAACTGAAATTTTAATTTGTCGTGCAAGTCCTTCGATATTTTGTTTAAGTCATGCCAAGGCAAACCTCAACGTGTGTTTACAGTCACTGCAGGTTTTGACTTTGATCAGTTCGATGTTTGGCATGTGATCAGACCCAAATACTTCCGTTTGCTGGCATTGTATTTGTAATTGTGGTTTTGCAAATGGAAAATGGTATGTATGATTAAAATGTAGCTGTATTTGCTCTGTATAAAGTTTCATTTCATTGTTTTTGCTTGTTTGTATTGGCGTTTGAAGCCGATCCGTCGGCGAAATAAGGAGAAAGTTATACAACGTTGATGTTGCGTTCTCGAATTTGATTTCCAATTGCTTCGATACACATAGAAAGACAAAACATTTGTAAAGCTAAAACTTTTATGTTTACTTGATTTGAGCCCGATTTTCGCGACAAAAATATCTGACTGATCGAACCTAAAACAATATTTTTATGAATATAATAATGCCCTTACGCGACCTCGCAGGTACTTTGTAGTTCCTCGTTCTTTTTTAACAATGTTCATAAGTAAAAAGCGTTTTATTATCTGGTTTTATTTAAAGTTTTCTATGTTGTCACAGCCTAATATGTTTTCTACGATAAAAGAAACTGGTTACTTGCAAGCAACAAATATGGCAGCTAATTCAATGTTGAGTGACAATTTACAAGGGTGTCTATATACTCTCTAACAGACATGGTTTTCTCACGCTCTTGGCTAATCAGCATGCCAGATTCAGTGGCAAGGTCTCACTCAAAACTTTAGGTTGTATTTACACTTGTGCCTCTCAACAAGGACAGAAGTCTTTGATCATTTCTAGACTTGGGCCAAGACCAACTGTCCTTGGCTGAATTCCCAGTAGTTCAGGTTCAAGAAGGCGGACAATTATCTCGGTTCAGTCTCCTAAGCTGGAGAGGCCACGTGGGTTTCTTCCACTGCTGAAGACTTGAATGTAAGTTTAAAATTTAACTTGTGCCAAGTGGAATTTAGCTGCAAAGTAAAAATATTTTGGGTTTGAAACAACAACAAAATAACGAGGTTCTCTAACTCCTCGACATAGGCCTTGCTTGCAGTAAAGTCATTAAAAAGTACGATTGTGGCGATCGAGCACGAGCCGGGTTTGCCGTTAATGTTTGGCCACGAGTGTAAAGAGTACGGGACAAAGGGCGCCCTGCCTTTGGTACTTTTTGTCACATTTATCAACCGATCTAGTTTAGTAGATTGCTGAATATTTACTCAATTTTTAGAATACCAGTACTGTTAACTAAAGGATCTGAATGTGGAAACGTGCGCTTCTCGAACAAGCGTTTTCGAAAATCAACCAGTGTGGCAAGCTTTGTCAGACAAGGTGAAAGACCCATGAAAATCAGATGAAATTTGCTATCATCCTTCTCATCCGTAATAAAACACAGTGTGGCGGGCGGATTTTATTTTTCATATTGAAATTGTGTAGCTCTGCTTGTAGGGGTAGTTTATACCGTATCGATAGTGACCGTACATTTTATTAGGGACCTTTAGCAACGAGAACGGCAACGCCAACGACAACGGCAGAAAACAATAGTGAATACAGTAGCTGCACGTTGGAATGCACTTAATTTTGGAGTTCTACGGCTACGGGAACGACCTATAGAAAGTTTTCTCAATCTTCTTTTTTCTTTTTGTGGGGAGCTTTAAGCTTTTTCGATTCACAAAGCGTCACTAGAACAAAAGAAAAGGCAAAACAGTCAGACACGATGGAAACGGGCAAACCAGATAGGTATTTTTTGTAAGCCGTCGTCGTCTATGTGGCCGTCCTCGTTGCTAAAGGTCCCTATTGACTTGACTACAAACCGGCACGGTTGCATGGCATAAAATAAATATTACATCTAAGAACAACTCACGTGGTCTCCCAAGCTAAGGACGCTGAGTCGAATGAGTTAAGTCTCTCTCGTTTTATTGCTGGTGGAGCGAAGCGACGTCAGCGGTCATAAGCAGCACAGAAAGTAGACTTAGTTTTCGTTTCCGTATATGGTTGGCTCAAAGAGTCGGAGCCAATCAACTTTTTCGTAAGAATGTTTCGAACAGCCAATCGGCTTCTTTGATATATCGGAAGGCAAAAGCACATGGACTGTTGACGACGACTGTCGACGTTGGTTTATCCTCACTGCATGTCTTTTAGTTCGTCACGGGAGTTAAGTTATGGGAGATGGCCGCGACTTCAGGTAATAGGCACACAGGTGAGAAGCTGGTAGTAAGGAGATGACCGTTACCAGGGGAGGTGGGTGGGTCGAATTTCAGTTAATGCCACCCGCGATGGCAGCCTCCAATCTAAGTGAACAGAGCTATCTGGGCATTGCTTACTAATATAAAGCCTAAAGGCATCATGGGCGTATTCCGCAGGGACCATAGGTACCGAATATGGGGGTATGTCAGATTCCTTTGTGACGAACTTATTATGTATGCAGTGAGAATAAAATTTTATCCTCACTGCATGCCTATTAATTCGTCACGGGAGTTAAGTTATGAAAGATGGCCGCTTCTGCCCCGTTTCAAGCCACTCTGCTCCCTACCGGACCCCCTAACTTTTTTTGTTCACGAGCTACTTTTGTTGTTTTTTGTGTGCATTTTCTTCTTTTCTTCTCTTCTTTTTTATATAACTATAACTTAGTCATTAGGGTATGTCATGACATTACTTAAACACTAAAACATAGTTGAAAATGCCCATAATTGAATAAGCTCTTGTAGTTTCTAATGGGCTTTATTGCCATTTATACTATCAAAAGTGATTCTGTATTGTATTTATTGTTTAAAATATTAAGTGGCATAAATAAAGTTCATTCATTCATTCATAGCTGTTACTTACACCATTAGAATTAGGAAAGACCCCTTATAAAAAACCAACGTAGACTTCCTTCTTCCATTACTCAGAGATCCTTTATTAGTATTGTTACTAAAAAAGACTAGGTTCTATTAACCGAAACAGAGCTTAGATTGCTGGGATCTGACAGCACCGTCGGTGCAAAGCTGGCAACTCTGGGAAGCACCTCTTCTGCCTGCCTAAAGTTCATAGACGTTTGCGAAACCTGGGTGTATCTTCCAGCCATGGCCCTGCTGCGCCACCCAATGAACTGCATCACGTCAGACTGGGAGCAACCCAGCAAGCGTAGGGTGTTTGATAGGCCAACCCTAAAACTGTGTGGGGTCTCCCCTGCGAAAATGCCCGCATCGCTCAGATGCTTACGTAAACGATTGCTAACAGCCGAGCCTACAAAAGGCTTATCTTCAACTTCTATTTTGCGGCCAACCGAGCGGAAAAGTTACCCCCTCCAGAGTAACCGCTAAGATAGAACACACCTCAAGATAATAGTCAATCCATGTCACCGGACAGACCTCCATTTCAGCGAGCTTAACGATTGGTAAAGTGCGCGTTAAACCCGAGCGCAGATCTTTGGAAAATGAAAACGTGAGGAGGTAGCCGTGGCAGTCTTGGAGCCGAGATACCCCAGTAGTAAGAAAGCGGCCTAAATCCGAAGCTCGCCCTCCCGTAAAGAGTCGACTACAAAATAGTATCACGGGCGAGGACGTATTTGTCAGAATGTGAAAGGGAGGAGGGAGTGCAAAGGCGTTCTCTGAGAAAGGCAATAAGTTGCTTAAATTTCTGAAAACAACAACGGGTCTGCTTGGGAGGGTACGATCGCCCGTTGGGCTTGCTCTTCTCTTACAAACTTTGAATAACTTTTAACCTTAGAGTGCGCGGCAGGGTTAGCATTACCCGAACGACCTAACTTATTGAAAATAGCGCGGAGACGGCCCATGAGGGAGTCGACAGAGCCAGCCGCTAAACGCTTAGGACATCGGCAATCGGGCCGAACACACGATGGACTATGAACTGCTGTTCTGCCGGATCTGTCCTTATAAATAAGAAACTGAATGATGAAACTGAACTTAAATGCTTCTGAATGGCTTAGCAGTCATGATCTTTTTCAAGTAGTTTCTAAACCCACTATGGGGGTTGCAATTTTAGATTTAATCATTACGAATATGCAATCATTTTACGCCAAACCAGAATTTCTAGCTCCTATCGGCGCTTCAGATCATAAAGTAGTTAAGTGGTTCCCTACTAAGAATAATA
>JAOBAT010128698.1:0-12645 GCA_026413305.1 Hydrozoanthus tunicans
CCTTCTCTAATAAGCTACCGCCCCTCTCTTTGTAAAGACGATAAAGCTAAAAAACAATGCGTCCATTTTCGAAAATACATTTTGTTAAAGGTTATATCTTTATAACTTTTCAAAACGCCAGGGAGCAAAAAGTTACTAGTTGGTATTAAACATGTTTGGTAACCAGACTTCATGTTATGTTTCTGCCTTTGGCTAAAGACTCACTCTCTAATAAGCCCCCCTTCTGGAAGGTTCAAAAATATATAAACCCCCCCCCCGGGCTTAATTGAGTCTTTACGGTATATTCAAATATGTATGTTTTCTATGTAGATCTTGTTTCGAACCATTTAGCATTCTTTTATCCCATTTTAGATTTTTCATTGATATTTGTTGTATTTGGTATCATTCGTAGATTTGAACTTCTTTCGGAGCCGGCTGCTGCCAGGAAACAAAAACTGGAAGAGTCAACGCTACTGCAGCAATTTCTGAGAGACCTTGAAGACGAGTTGGCCTGGATCCGAGAGAAGGAACCCCTGGCAAAGTCGGAAGAACTAGCTCAGAACCTTATAATAGCCCAGAATCTTCTCAAGAGACACGATGCTTTTGTGAATGAGTGCACTACGCACCAGCAACTTATCGATTCAGTTGGTGCAACCGCTGACCAACTTTTCAGCCGTGACCACTATGCAGCCAAGGAGATTGCAGAGCGATGGAGCGAGTTGCAAGGGAAGTGGGAAGAACTAAAGAAACAAAGTCAAAGACGACATGTAGTGTTGCAAGACTCTTTACTAGCCCAACAGGTATGATTGGCGGTTCTTGTTGGGACTAAATGTTTCCGTGGTTAGCTGGTAGGTGCAGTTGTGTGTGAGTAGGTTCAAATAAACTATCACCAAAGAACATTGCGACATAAATGGAACACTTGAAGTTACCTTGTCAAAGAAAATAAAAAGATTAAAATGTAAGAATTGGCTCTTACGATCTTCGAGTTTCCACCAAACTTGAAATTTGGATGTAGTTGCTTTAGTTTGGGTATCTGTCAGTGTGCCAAAAATTGTTAATATTTATTAATAAGAATTTAAAAGTGTCAGGTAGGCAGTTGCTGATATGTTTTGGGACTTCAAAACAGTGAGAAGAGCTTGTTAATCTTCCCAAACTCATGTAATCTTTCTCTTAAACAGTATTACGCAGAGGTTTCCGAAGTAGAGGCCTGGATGCGAGACCGTTTGCCCCAGATTTCTAATAAAGATTACGGTCGAGATGAGACTAGTACACAATCTCTACTGAAGAGGCACGAAGCGGTGGAACTTGAATTCGAGAACTACTTCGGAAAAGTTGAAGAGTTGAAAGAAAAGAGCAAGAACCTTATTTGTGAGAAAAATCTTGATTCAGATAAAATAAGAAAGAGACAGGTGGGATTTCCTGATTATTTTTCCTTATCACCTTAACGATAAACAACGAATGGTCAGAATAAACACGTTTTAAGCTTTCGTTGTGAACTAATGCCGTGTTACGTAGTGAGCCGAAGCAAACAATCACAATTGAAGGACTTTTGCAGTGATTTTTTTCAATAGATAGCTTTCGAAATAACACGTTATCATAAAACGACACTGTTCATTCCAAGACTTTAAATTACTTAATGTTTGCTGCCTTTTTAAAGTTAAGCGATACGAACAAAGTTTTGAAAAGTATTGACGCTCGAAACGCGATGATTATACAAATTTACAAAATACGGTTGTACTCAGGACCGATGAAACTGGTTAGGTCCCCTAGATGGTACCTTTTGATAAGTTGAAATGATGACCTACTCTAAAAGCAAAGCTGCATATTTTGATAATGGCTTAAAAACCACGCGGAAAAGTTAATGTTAAACTTGGTTTAAGTGTTGTTCCCAAACTCACCAAACATATCTTTTCTTGCAGTCTGATTTGCAAAGTCGTTTCTCGGAAATGCGGTCACTGTCGTCGTTTCGCCAGCATCGCCTGCACGAATCCGATCGCCTTTTCCGTTTTCTCCGGGAAGCCGATGAAATAGAAGATTGGGTAGAAGAAAAGGGAACTATAGCTACGTCAGACGACTTTGGCCGTGATCTGGAGCACGTAGAAATGTTGATGAAAAAGTTCGAAGACTTCACGCGAGACTTGATGTCATCGGGAGAAAGAATAGCATCGTTGACAGTAGAAGCTCAAGACATGCTTAAGGAAGATCACACTGACAGTCAGGTATTTTTAAAAGGAGCTTTTACAGAGCATGTCAGCATTTAAAGACACATTCTGACGCCATTAAAAGGCGTGGGCATGTATCTACAGACACCGACATGCAAAGAACCTTTTGTAATTCGGTACATACATGTCATTAAATGTGGAAAGAGACTAAAATACTGTCACGATGGTGTGTGAACAAACACTTATACATTGGTACCAAAGACAACATTCTTCGAACCTGCTAGCATATAATTGCACACTTTCTTTTTCGATAACAACATAAGGAAGTCATAGACTTGTACAAAAGAACACAACATGCACTGCATACATCAACACTGTGTTTGCATAACGTTTTTACATGACTTAAGAAACTTTTTCTATTACGCATTTATAGACACTAATCTTTTGGAGGGAGGAAGTCTGGCAGATCTCAGACTAGGCTGGCTAGGATTTTAATGTTGTTTTGAATTCTACAGAGAATTGAGCTTCGCATTGAAGAAATTTGCTCAAAATGGGAGTCTCTCAACCAGCGAACAAGCAGTCGATTAGAGTCTTTAGACAAAGCAAAGGAGCTCCAACTGTTTAACAGAAATGTCGAGGAAACCCGAACCTGGATACAGGAAAAGGAATCGGAATTGATGTTTAGTGAGGATGGGGCACGAGACTTGGGGAGTGTCCAGGCTTTACAGAGAAAGCACGAAGGCTTCCAGGTAGTGTGTCTACTGTAGATCAGTTTGTACATTTCCACGGATATAGTTTCGATCGAGGCTGTGCCACTGGAATCGGGGTATAATCCAAGTTTCACCGATCTACGGCATCGACATTCCACGGAGTTCGAAAATGAAATCGGAGTTCTGATAGAATACACAATTTTAGATAATTTATCTCAAACGTTAAAGAAAATGGTGAAGCGAACTTATTTTCAACTGGTAAACAGAATTAGCTTGCTTGAATTAGGAAAAGCAAAGTTTCTATAGCACGTTTCAGAAATTCAAGGGTTGTTACAAAACCAAAATATAGCAAAGCAAAGTCGAAAATTTTATCTTTGTTTGCATATGCACGGAACAGTCTGTTGGTTATGGCTGCTTGGTCTATTTGCAGTTATCAATCTTAGCCCTCACTCACGATTAATTTTCCCACAGCGCGACCTAAAAGCTCTGAGCGAAAAAGTAAAATGGATTTTACATGAAGCTGAAGGACTTAGTTCTAAATATCTGGATCAGGCAGAGGCTGTGGAAGAACAAAAGGTGGAGATAGAGGAGGCGTGGTCACGACTACAGCAAAAGGCAAGAAGCAAACGGTCCAACCTCACACAGGAAGAACATCTTCAACAGTTTTTGGATGATTATGGTGATCTTCTGTAAGTGAAGTATTCTGTTTTTATCCAAATCAATGGTATACTAATGTTTTCTTTAGCACTTCGCTTTTTCTTTCCTTTCTACCCGTTTCGACTCATCTTCTCGCATTTTCCTCCCAATACCCTGAATTAGGGAGTTACGTTATTATACTAAGGCAACTTATTCTTTTCACGTTTTTCTCCTGTGTTCTCTTTGTTGCTTACCTCCTATTTGTTTCAATATGTCCTCTTACTAATAATTTCTATATTTTACTTTATGCCACTTCGGTCCGTTAATACTCTGTTTCATTCTATACGTGTTCCTTTCCACTCTATTTCATTCTATTTGTTCCCATTTTTTCATAACCATTTTAAACCCTTTTCTTTTTACTTTTCTTTTTTGTTTTGTTCTACTGGTTTTCACTCTCCTGCTCCTTGTTTTTAGATACGTGTTGAAGGCGGCGTTCGTTTTCTGTGATAACCTTGGGTCCTTTCCATTCACTTAGGTTATGGATATCCAACATGAAGTCAGCCATTGTTTCAGACGAACTAGCTTCCGATGTCACTGGCGCCGAAGAAATGTTAACTCAGCATCAAGAGTATAAAGCTGAGATTGACACAAGGGAAAAGAATGTCATTGATTTTGAACAGCAAGCCAAAAAGCTGATCAATTCGGACCATTCTTCTGCGGAAGACATAAACAAGAAATCGATTAAACTCGTGTCATCATGGCAAGAACTTACTGAAACGTGGAAGAAACGTAAAATTGATCTAGAAAAGAACCTTGAAGTTCAGACTTATATTCGTGAGGCCGATCAAGCTGAAGGCTGGATAAATGCTCGGAGCTTGGATATTGAATGTGAAGACCTGGGGGATTCGCTTCAAGCTGTAGAGGAACTTTTAAAGAAACACGATGAGTTTGAAAGAATGTTAATGGCTCAGGAAGAGAAATTTTTTGGTTTACAAAGACTGACGCAGGAAGAGGAAGAATTGAGGAAGCTCCAAGAAGCTGAAGAAAAAAAGAAAAAAGAAAAAGAAAAATTGCGGAAAGAAAGAGAACGGGATGAGAAGAAGAAAAGAGAAATGGAAGAAAGAAGAATGCAGAAAGAAAAGGAAGAGCAAGAAAGAAAGCGAGAAGAGAAAAGGAAAAATGAAAGGCGTGCTCAACAAGAAGCTGAAAGGCTAAAGATGATCCAGGAGCAGAAACAAAGAGCCGCGGCCGATGCAAGATTAGAAGCAGACAGACAAAAGCGTAAAGAAGAGGAACAACAGAGACTGGAAGAAGCTGAAAGATTAAAGGCCAGGGAACGGAAACTCAAGGAAGAGAGACTAGAAGCAGAGAAGCAGCAGCGCGTTCAAGAACTTCGACGACAAGAAGAAGAAAATAAGAGAAGAGCTGTCGAAATGGTACGGGAAGCTGATGAAAGAAATATTCAGCGAGAATATACAAATGTTGATCAAAATTGTAATACAGCGCTAAAGACGCGCAGTCCACCAACAAGAATAAAAAATGAACCAGTTACGAATAAACCAGAAGTTAAAGTGCCACTTTGTGAGGGAATTTTACAGCGAAAGCAGGAACTTGAAGTCGGGGGACGGAAATCCCAAAACCGAGCTTGGAAGACATACTTTACTGTTATGAAAGGACATCAGTTGTTGTTTTTCCGAGAGAAGAAAGATTTGCAAGTCAAAAACTATGCTGCCCCGCCGCTGAATCTGAGAGAGGGGTTTTGTGAAAAGGCAAGTGATTACACAAAAAGAAAGAACACCATGCGAGTTATTTTGAGTGACGGATCAGAGTACTTACTTGTAACCAAAGATTCTTCTGACCTGACTAGGTGGGTCAACAATATCCACTTAATAACTGACGGTGAAGAGGATGAGTTGGACAACGATCTTCCTATTTCTCCACCCCCTCCTCGTTTTTACACATCCCCCCTTAGTAAGGAAGGGCGGAGCTCGCCCAAAAGTTTAAGAAATCAATCTTTTCCGGTTTCTAAACCAGTTATCACCATAACAACACCTGAAGATGAGACTGAAGACGAGGGACCCCCAGCGTTTACTCCTCCTCCTCCTCCAGCAGTGAATTTTGAAACTGTGTTACCTCCCTCAGACTTTGCCGCACCTGAAGATCTTCCACCTCCCATACCAGACGTATCTTTAATACCAACAGATACTGATGACGAACTGGAGATGTTCTCAACTGATGATTTACCACCTGACATTCCTCCCCCGGAAATTCCTCCTCCCGATACTCCACCCCCAGATATCCCACCTCCAGAGATTCCCGAGATGTTTCAGGAGGACGAACCTCCAGACATCCCTGGTACCCCTCCATTTTCGGATGATCTCGAGATTCGTTCTCCAAATGGAGTTTACCTTGAGGTGGATTTGGATGAAGATCTTGATGATTTGCCCGCACCCTCCCCTCCTGCCTACGTTCCGTCCCAACTTGAAAGTAAACCAGAACCTCCACCAAGGCGAAAACAGAGGGCCCCACCTCCACCCCCAAAAGACAGAATGCGTTCGGATTCGCAAGATTCTCGATCTTCTTCGGACTCGCTGGACAAACACACCAGTGGGATACCAGCCCACAGACCCCCAACTGCCCCAAAGCCAGTTCATTTAAGTAGGGTGAGCACAGACCCAGACAGTGATGGCACACATGCACACGAAGATAAGAGGCGTGAGAAGAAGAAAGGAATGTTTGGAAACATTTTTAAAAAGAAAAGATTATAAACACAGGAACCATAAACTTCAGAATCATGTTTAACAGAGTAACCGACCATAACGAAAACCATAATCTACAATACTAAAATTATTTTGTAGGTTCCTCACAAACAGTCCTGCTGGTCATTACGGTGTTTTATTCGTAGTTATAAACCAATGAATATAATATTTGTTTTCCCGATGATTTCTACACATAATTATCAAAGATTGCGTCGTATGACAACTTTGAATCCGGTTAATGAAACTTATGAAATAACCTCTCGTTTTCTCGCCTTCGAGGCAGATTCCGGATATGGCCAAGTTTCAAAACATTTTGAATATGCCATTTTTATACAGTTTGAAATTAAACTTCAACAAGAAAATATTAATAGTATGGCGTTGATCGGTACTAGACCCGTTTAACTGAAGCGGCGACTTTTTTTATTAAAACCAGTATATTTATTTTTTTAGCACCACATAATTCTCATATTATGAGATTGTAGTTTAGTGTATAGTTGCTGTGTTCTCTGTTTAATGTTGGTTGTCCTTTAGAACTGGATTCGAGCAGGTAACCTTGATATGTTTTGGTATAACCAGAGGACTGCCAAATAAAAACTTGAAAAAGATTTGTACGCTGTATACTATTAATTTGCGGATTGTCATTTTGTTATTATAACAGTTTCAACGTTAAATCTTGTTCGGTTTTTGCAACAACTTTGTACTGATATCCACCGACCGGTATATTTAAGTCTCTTATCTTTTGTTTGTCGACGACTTTAAGCTTTTCTCCAATACTTTAACTATGAACTTATTAAAGAGGATATGACACGAAATCAGTTTTTCAATTTTCAAAAAGTATACTATAAAAAACATTGGTTTGCCTAGTTTGAGAAACATACGATGAAAGTACGCCAAGATACGGCGTGTAGAATTTTGAATTTTTTCCCGCTAAAAGTGTTCCCTCCAAAAGACCAACAAGATGACGTAACAGGTCGTATGCGTCTCTTCTCAGTCCATCTAAAATGGTGCCACCAAGTAAAGAGATAAATCGATTTTAAAACATCCGTAACTGCTAGAGTTTTCGATAGAAACTCTATTAGTTACAGATATTTCAAAGTCGATTTTAGATGGGCTGAGATGAGACGCATGTGACCTGTTACGTCATCTTGTTGGTCTTTTGGAGGGAACACTTTTAGCGGGAAAATTCAAAATTCTACACGCCGTATCTTAGCGTACTTTCATCGTATTTTTCTCAAATTTGGTAAACCAATGTTTTTTATAGTATACTTTTTGAAAATTGAAAAACTTATTTCGTGTCATATGCTCTTTAAATACGTCGAGGGCACTCCAACACACTCTTTTGTCGTCGTTGACTTCTAAGATTCCAAACCATTATTATTGAACGTTAGCTTTTTCATAACTCCCCACGGGAAGTCGATATATTGGTTACCTCCAGTGTAAAGGGCATTTCCGCTGTCCAAACCCAGTAAAATGGATACCACATTAGTGACAAAGCATCAATTTGTTCATTATTCCCCTGCTGAGAGGTAATATGTCGGTTATCTCGGGCATGGAGGGCAATTCCACAGTCCAGGCCCAGTCCGACTTCTCGCCAGTGTCAACATCGAGGCCATAAACAAACAACTTGTTCCCCACTGCACTCTCCACGGCTATCTTAAAACCTGAAAGATCAGTCACGGCAAGAAAACCATTGTATGGCTGAGCCAAAATACTTCCGGCCATAATCTGCCATTGATTAGTTTCAAGGTTATATACCTCGCAATAACGGACACTGTGCCAGGTGTTATCGAATCCTCCAAGAACATACACTTTTTCATTCATGGTGTAGCAACAAGCTGCCCAGCGAGGACAACTCAGTGGCGTCACATCGAGCCAGGTGTTCGTCTTCTCATTGTATTTCTCAACAGAGCTTAATCTTTCGCCATTCTCCCCTACGCCCCCTATGACGAAAAGAGCCTGGTGAAGAACAGTGGCACAATGGAATGCTCGTGGAATGTTCATCCCTTTCACTTCTTCCCACAAGCTACCTGTTGTGTTATACCGCTTAACTGTTGCCAGTGGTGTTTGTTTGATGTCATCCCAAAGGTACCCACCTAAGAGGTATATACAGTCATCAAACGAGCACACTGCGTAATGGAGCAGACGATGATCGATAGGAATTCCCTCCTTTCGACCTGCGTTTGAGGAAGATCTCTTGACACTTTCCAAGCCTCCCCACTGAAGTTCGACGATAAGTTTGCCTGGTTCATCGAAAACACACTGAGACTGAAATGTTAAGTGTTCGTCTTCGAGATTTGATTGTTGATTTTCATCTTCGACAGCGTCTGCGCATTCGATAGCACTCAAAATTGCGTAGAATGTTTCCTTAAGAAGGATTACTTCATGTATGCTAAAATAATCTGGACACATGAACTCGTACAGTGCGTTCTCAAGCGGTAACCAGAGGTAGGCAGCGCAATTGCTAACACGGTTTATACATAAGAGAGAGAAATTAGAAAACTGCGTTGAGTAAGCTGGCCCCTTAACGTTTTTCTGTAATGTAACCCATGCAGCATTCTCCAACCCGTCAGTGTCAACTTCGACTTCGTTCTCTAGTTCTTGTTCTTTTTTGTGTAGGAAATCGTTCAGTTGTGTATTGGCTTCCCGTAATAGTGTTAGGCTGATGAAATTGCCCTCGTTCTCCAGTTCTCGATCAAAACAGTCTTTTGACAAACAATTCATAAAAACGAATCTTGCAAGTTCAGGAAGATGCTCTTTTCTAGCAATGACATCGTGCTTAACCCATCGAATCAGTGCTTTGAATATCAACAACTCGCAGATCTCTAGTGAATCATTTTGTAGTAACATCGTTATGTCGTTTAGACTGAGAGAGAGAAAGCCTTCAGTTTCGTATACGAGGGTAAAATTGT
Organism: Hydrozoanthus tunicans; assembly: GCA_026413305.1. Classification (NCBI taxonomy): domain Eukaryota; kingdom Metazoa; phylum Cnidaria; class Anthozoa; order Zoantharia; family Hydrozoanthidae; genus Hydrozoanthus; species Hydrozoanthus tunicans. The sequence continues at coordinate 9,156 of JAOBAT010128698.1, forward strand.
TCTGTATGAATTTACCAGCTCTTTCCCACAGCTCTTTACAGCCGTGCTGCTGTGCTAAGGATCTAATCTCGCACACATTGGTTGGAGACAACTTGTTTGTTAGTGATAAGAGGGACTGACAGTTGTATCTCGAGGCGAGATATCGGCTCACCCACCAGGTTTCCATTGACAGGTTTCGCTCCAAGAACTTAATAGTCTTCTCTTTTAGATTGTTGATCAACAAAAAATCACTGGCTTCTAGAATAGCTTCCACGTTATCGAAGTCGAGAATTATTTCACCAGTGTACAAGTATGTTAGCATTTTATTCATAGCCACATTGTTTATTGATCCCAGATCAATACAATCGTCTAGGGTCTCTCGCATTCCAGATAGAAACAAGCCACGGAAGAACTCGCTCCCCCCTGCTAGCACGTTTTTGTGACATTTAAGGGTACCTCCGTCTCCTGTTGTTATTATGACGTCACAGAACAATCCCTTTGCTCTGTATGTTTCAAGTTTTGAAAATGTTCGCAGTAGAGGAGGCTGAAAGAGACTTTCCTCTTCGCTGATTTCTAATTTTAACCTTAGCACTCCTCTTTCGGCTGCATATTCAAACATCTCTTCTTCATTCTTACTGGAACAGCGAGAGGGCAATCGTGTGTAACCGGCTGTCAGAATGCTGTCTAGAACAGTGTCGAGTATTTCACCATCTTGACTGACAACAGGTACACGGTCAGACAATGTTGAAGATTTTCCATCCCATAGTTTTTCCGAACTACAGCAAAGCGTTGCAAGAACATTTTGGTGGTAAGAAACTTCACTTCGTCTTGCAAGAAGTGAGACATCGGTGAAGAGACATTCGTCTCTAAACTGACTTAGTGTTTGTAAGAGTTTAAGAAGATGATCCAAATCAAAGACTATTTCTACCGTTTGTGCTGAGTGTAAGCCTGGCAAATCACAAGTTCGCCAATTCTGTTCGCTCCACGGTGAAATAAAAGGCGTGGCAGGACACGAGGCTGCAAGCTCCCATGTAACAAATTGTTCAAATTGATGGGCATGCTGGGATGCCCGACATAATGAGAAACATCCTCCCATTACCTGAGAAAAAGATAATATAAAAAGGATTAGGACATATTTCCTATTTCTATAGTAAAAGCCGCATTATTATAGTCGTCCGCAATTGATAACATGGATCTCGTCTAAGAATATCTGTTGAAAAAATAAATGCCTAAGTTGATGTTTTATAGCGAATAGTCATCTTAGTAATATAGAAAATGTTTCGGGTGTCAATAGAAAATTTTCAAGGTTACTCGGCCAATAGAGTTCCCTTCTTCTCCACTCTTTCTCCCTTTCAAGACTGGATGTCGACTTAAACTTAAAACATGGAAAATCGATTTTTTGGCAGAGTATTTTTTACAGAGATTGATCAACAAATCAGTTTTGTTTCTGCCTAAAACCATTTGTGAACTAAAACATTTTTTTAAAACTAATTCATTCGATAGTGCCTTCAGTTAGGTATACTATTAGAGGATGATCCTTTTTTAAATACCGTAGTTGGCTTACAAATAAGTGGATCTTCGCATTACGCTGAAGGCCTATAAACCCTTTCAGTCTCGGTTGTGTACTGCCAAATTCTCTCAACTGGAAAAATTATGTTTTGGAGGAAGGGGTCACCCATAATACCTTGACTTCTAGTGAATGCGAGACTGAGGCACGGGTCTGTAGGGCTTTCGGGGACAGGCCAGGTCGACAAAGTTTGAAATTAGGGTTTATAGAATGGCATTTAGTTTTGGAAATAAAGCAGAGTCAAATTATCAGTACCTGTCTTTTGTTCTGGCTCACATAGACCTTTTAATTTGCGATCGTGAAAAAGGGAGAATTGCTCCCCCCCCCCTCCCCCCGACCTTTTGCGGCATCCAGCCTTGAAAGGGAGGAAGAGTGGAGAGAGAAGAAGGGAGCTGCGTTGGCCGAGTAACCTTGAAAATTTTCTATTGACACCAGAAAGATATTTTTCGTTGAACAAGTTTGGGAGAATTTTACTTTTCATTTTTTGTAGTTCGCTTTGTTTGACCAATTCTCCTTACCAAATGATTTGTTTTGTATCTGTTATGTAAGGAGAAGTTTGATGTTGATCTCTGAAAAGGCTGATAAGATCAAGAATGAAATAACGAAAGCTAATTCCGAGTCTTGCTACAATTTCTTGTTCTGGCCTCGTTACAATTAATTTCGTATGATGAGGCATTCAATTTTGACTTACTCACTTCCAGAATAGTAACCTGATTGTTCTGAAAGACATCTAACCCGAGTCAGTCAAATGCTATTAGTACTACTGTTCAAAGGGTCCGGCACGGCCCCCGAGGGAAGCGTTACATCGTTTTTAGTATTATACGCTTCATTACTATTCAAAACCACTGCAAAGAAACACGAGTTGGCCCGAGGGCAAATCATCTGCTAGCTTGTACCTATTAAAAATGTTTAGATGAACTTTTTTTCTTGTCTCAAACCTTTTAAGTTTTAAAAACCTTCTGTTCGTATTTTTGAGCTTTCCATCCACTGGAACAAACCAGAAACAGTCACGAAATATGTATCTTATCGGGTTATTTTGTGACAGAATTGAAAACAAATTGAACGCTTGTTTCTGTTGCTCCTTTGTCAAGAAACACTTACTTGTCAATTTCATTGTTCTTTCCTAAGAAACCATTTTCCTGAAGTTGAAAAAACAGCCATAATTATTAAGTAAAAAAATCGACTTCAATGAAATTTTATTATTAAACCAAAGTGCTTGTTCGGCGCAGTTAATGAAAGACGTACGGGAACTGTCTCATTCAGTATTTTAGTTAAGGTACTTACAAACTGCTTCACTGCGTTGCCGAAACCTATGTGGGTTAACTGACAAGTTTGGTTCTCACTTCTACGGCGAAATTACAACGGCAGACTTCGCCAAACAGACATAATGCACAGCTTGACCGCTTAACATAGTAGCATTCGTCTTTCGACGAGAAAAGTGACCTTTGTGACCTAAATACACTTTTTTTCACCAAACAATTTCCGGTCACTTACTGCACTAGGAAAAGGACGAGACCCACATGGTGTCCTTGGGAATGTTTAAAATTTTGATAAAAAATAAACAAACTCTTTTCCTATGGATCCAGCTTTGGTTTTTGTTAGACGACATTGAATAAAGCTACATAGCTTATGTATAGGCTGATAAATGAAGGAGTGGGCTCCTAGCCCCTTAGACTGATTTGGAAGAAAAAATGAACTGATAGTGGCATAACAAAATGGTCGTGAAATTTGTGTTTTTTATTTCGGCGAGGTTTGAAACGCATTTTTTCTTTTCGCCTGAGCTCGAGAATCTCGGCTGCCAGTCTGCCAATTTAGTTGCATCGTTTTTTTTAACGATCCCGGGCATTGGTGGCGGAACCGGGATGGGGGGGCGGGGTTACTGGCTATCCCAATAATGTGGTTGGGGGGGCCAGGTCCCCCAAATAACTTCTTGGTTAACCACAA
>JAOBAT010128709.1:0-12644 GCA_026413305.1 Hydrozoanthus tunicans
TAGTAGTAGTAGTAGTAGGAGTAGTAGTAGTAGTAGTAGTAGTAGTAGTAGTAGTAGTAGTAGTAGTAGTAGTAGTAATGATGATTTGTCAATATCTCCCTAAAGTTTTTCAGATATGAACTACAAAACATTCTGATAAAAGTTGAAATACATGTATATGTTGACATAATAAAGTAACACTCGAAAGTTTCGTTCATTGAAAAATCTTTCAAATCTGTTTTAGAAGTATCGAAAATTTCCAAACTTTCAAGATGCTGCGGCAGCAAATTCTAAAGTTTAACCCCTTGGAATGAAAACAGAACGTTGGCCTGTTAATGTGTGGATGGTTTATGTGTGTGTCTTGTTTGATCGTACTTTTTTGTCCCGGTGATGATACTCGCAGCAGCGTTTTGAACGCTCTATAACTTTCTAATACCCACACAGATAAACAATAGTATAAATTTGTTAAAACGAGAGCATTTATGGCTTTAACCAGGGTTTGTCTAGTCAAGATTGCGTTGTTGCGCGATTAATTTGACGTAAATTTTCTGTGCATTTCGAGACCAGATAGATAACTAAAAACTGCAGAATCTGAGAAATTATTTCTAGTAACACAACAGACTTTAGGTTTAAGATTGTAGTTCTCAAGTTAATGAAATGTTGAATAACTGTAATTCTGTTGTAGAAAAGATGCATCAAGCCCGTCTAGTCAGTCCAAAGGTTTTAGCTTCACGTTGATGTAAGCTTCAAACAAAAACACGACAGCGACTCGAACTAGACTGGTAACTAGTGTCAAGTAATTTAACAGCAATAAAAATCTTGTTCTGAAAGTACATTATAGCAAAGAAAAAATATTCTTACTGTTTGTTTGTAACAATTAACCGCTGTTTGATTCCCGTTGATGAAAAATAATTCCCAATTGACACTATCTGAAGAATCTTTGTGGCTACTGCATTCTAGGAATTGCGTGGCCATAATGTCACGGCGTTGTGCGTGCATGCGTGCGTGCGTTCCGTGTTAACTTTTATGCATGGGGAGCCAAGAGCTGGGCGTTGTTCCTCAAGACCTCGATTTGCACTGACAGTAAACCCAGGGTTCACTATAATAAATCTTCTTATCCACTATGAAGCGTACTCCACGGTTGAACTCTATTCCACAAACGCCGACTAGCGCGAATTCGGGGTTTTGTAGTACACCGTTGGTTGATAAGTTTGTGGATCAACAGTAATCTCATGACAGATTTGCCGGAGGGTTGAATCCACTGGTTGCAGGTTACAAGTTACAGGTTACAGATTATAAGTTTCAGAGCTGGTTTGATGCTGAAAAAAATAATGAAATAAAAATTCAAGAAAACTAAAAATGGGGTACTCCCTATATTGGGACGGTTGGTATGACCGTTGCATTTTTTAGGGGTTGAAAGTGCCAGCCCGGTAATTTTAGGGGTTGTTAAATCAAATCCTTTTGCCACGATTTGAGCCACAACCGATGCCGGTTACATCACCTTAAAAGTTGTCTGATGATGTTTAATCATCTTTCAGACTTGATCACATTTCACGTTCGCGTCACGCGTAAACGCGGTGCTAAATCCGTGGCTACACGGTGCAACATTGCCTGCAACGTTGCGCGCAACGGGAGAATTTTCACCGTGTAGCGACTTCTGAAAGTATTAACACAACGATGCGCGAAGTAGAAACCGACCCTACTCCTGCAACATTGCATGCAACGGTTTCACCGTGTGGCGACACGAAGAGTTTCAGTTGACACGGCTTGAGGCGGGGGTACACCCAAAGCGCGCCTTGTGGCCACTTTTCCTCGTGTTTCTTACGATATCGAACTCCGTCCATGATTTGAATCTCCAGAATCGTATCGCTTATAACACAGATGGTTTTAAGGGTATTAAGAATTTTTGGATGAGATTTGAGTTTTATTTTATTTTTTGAAGATTGAGTTTGGTGATTTTTGGGAAGGTTAAAAAATAATTTTGAACTTAATATTTGATGTAAAACCGCCAAACAGTCCTCAAACCAAAGCTGTACTAGTCCCTTGCCAGGAGGGACGGTTTGCTGAGTTTACTCAATATTCTTCTTATAAACATCTTTTTCAACTTCCTCACTATCCAGCAAAAGTTTGGGTTTAGCCCCGCCTTAAACCTCCCTAATTGCTCAATTGTTGCCCGTGCGTCAAACACACACATCATCGAAAGGAGTCTCAATAAAAGGGAAAGTCTGAATATATAACAAAGCACTTATTTTATAGTTCCTCGGAAACTAAGTTAGTTTTGTTTTCCCTCGAATTCTTGAGTTCAACATCGGGAAAACAAAACTAACTATTTCCCAGGGACTATACATTCAGTATATAATATTCGCCGAAGGCGAAGTGAATGTCTGGTGATACGACGTCGAGGGGTTTATTCATCACCCAGATATTCACTAAGCCTGATGCAAATAATTATTTTAGTAAAATTACTCAGGTGATTAGAGAGGAAGAAATAGCAAAGCAAGAAATGAAAAAACGTAGTTGTGTTTTGTGTTTTTGTTTTTATTCAAATTTCCATTGCACGGCTGTTAGCAGCGCGCGCAGATCACATGATCGGTTGAGAAAAGCAAAAAAGCCAGTTGAAGCACTGGCGGTCCAGGCACAAAATCATTGTGGGCTTAGAAACACAGTATTGGTATGGAATCACGAGCGAAGTAAAAATGAAAATTTGGCCGTGCAAAGAAAATCGCAACGCACCAATTAATATTGTGTGTGGGAACTGTGACAAAAAAGCGTCTGACTGCTCGTACTGCTTTGACTGTAGTAAAATAATTTGCAGTGTTTGTCTGAACACTCACCAAATGTCGAGACACTTTGCTGACACAGAGACTTTCGACCGAGAGCACGAGCTTGCGTGAAAAGTGTGCCACAAAACAAGCCTGGAGACCAAATTAACGCAGAAATTTTCTTGACCAGTCTCCAGTAAATTTATTGTTAAAAAAGAAAGGCTTTGAACATAAAGACTCCTCGTTTTTTGAGAACAGTATTTTCACTATCCGGTGTGGCATAGTAAATGGTATCTAGTTACCTTAAAACAAATACACTGTAAGAAATTAATATATTGTATACTTACAATTCTTTCTCTCCATCTATAATTGAGCCCCGATAACTCGAAATGCCAAGCAAAACTGAAATTAGTCCGAGTTATCGGGTTTCGGGTTATAGGGGTTTTGAAAAAAAATACAAGAACATAACATTACATACTTTATTAAACACTCCCCAGTGATCAAGTGCAATAAAAACAAATAAAATTTAACACGTTTCTGATATCAGTACTAACAAACAAACTCTAGAATTCAAAGGTTTTTAAATATGTGTATATATATATGGAGACTGTTTACATGTATAAAGGGGAAAAGTATAGTTTAGAAACAAGAATTTACGCGCGTTATTAAAGGTTTTATTTTTCTTATAAATTAAAAACCGGTGCCGTTAGTTTCTTTTTAAGTATACGTTTAAAAACATAGGAGTTTCTACTTTTTTGAGTGATTGAGTCCAAGCTGTTCCATAACTTGGTTGCACGGTAGCTAAAAATTCTCTACCCGGTGGTGATTCTATAAAATGGAGTGTTTATTTGGTGGCTGGTTTCTTGTTGATCGTCCAGATATTTCAGTACTAGTTACGAATTTTTTGTACGATACTTCGGGGCACAACCCGTTATGCATATGAAAGCGAGAACGGCGTCTTTCAGATAGAGTTATTGTTTCACAGGTAACCAGCGTAGGGTTTTAGGCATTGGTGCCGACCGTGGTTGTATTCCTTGTTCCGCTTATAATGCGGGAGGCAAAATTCTCATAAGTTGTATCTTGCGCAAGATTTTATCCGAGGTGTTGAACAAGACTGTTGAACAATACAGAAGCTTACTGAACACTACCGTGTTGATTATCAGTTCTAACAGGGCCGGACTGAAAGCATGTTTGGTGCGATTGATCTGAGCGAGTTTGGAAAAACACGATGCAGTAGTTAAAGACACATGAACCAAGAAGAAACAGTAAAAAGAGGATTTATGCTTCTATATGTTGTATCGTAAGTATTCTAACAATGTAAGAGTATACAAAATGACAAACAAAGCAACAGCATGAAAACCACAAGAATTGGAAAATAGTTGCTCTTTAAATTTTTTGGCACTATATTAAAGCTCAATTTAACATTTGTTGAAAAAACTATTGACATGATTGGTTGGAAAAGAAACCCGTCATAAGTCCCTGACGTTTACAGCCATTCTGTTTCTGTCAATAATGTTGCACACAGCTTCTCGATGCCGGACCTAAAGTCAACAAAATGATTATAGTATGTGTCAACCACATACGAGGAAAAAGAAACGAGGAAAAAGTTGTCCTTGCTAAAGGTCACTCTACTTTCAAAGCTGAATGCTGGCCGAGCCAAATTTCACGATTTAGTTCCATCTTAAACTATTTTTCCAAGTTAGCTTGGCGTTCTGAGTTGGTTTCAAGAATTTCTTTCACAAAATCATTTATTATGCCCACTGGGTTAACCTGTTTCCTTAGAAGTTTGTTGGGAAACTCAAAATGAATCTCATAAGAGCATGCCCAAAAGAACACCAACCTCTCCACCAACTAAACCCCCTTCTTCTCTGAGTTTTGTCTCATAATGATATCATCATTCATTTTAGAGCTTAAGCTTACCCCGGAAAAAAGTCAAACTCCACTGTTCCCCCCCCCCCCATAATTTTTTTCTTCCAATGCCAGTGAAAATGCACTGCTTAGTTTAAATCGCCTCCAAGTCTTTCACTACGCTTCAAGACCTCGTTTCAAAGTAACTCGTCAAGTTACTGAAAGTCACAATGAGGAGTTTAATTCAATTTTGATTTTTTACCTTTTTTACGATCATTTTTCTTTCGATTTTCACATGAACAGAAAATTAGGTACTCGATCAGCCAACTGCAATAACCAGAGTTTCACCAAGGCAGTTAGCTGAACATAATTTCGATAACCGCTGAAGGCAAAAAGCCGCCGTTCTTTCCGTTTCGGATAGCTAGGTTAAAAATATTTGCAACATGAATTGGTCTTAGACAAGGAAGACACGTGTTATAATTGTCTAATACAAAATGACGTAACCAGGCGAACATAGCAAAATAGTATTACTAACTTCGTTTTCAGGTTCTATTTTTTTTTAAATTCTCTTTTAGGTGTTATTCGTTGTACCAATCAATTTAACAAAACATTGGCTAGTAAATATCAATTGATACTCTTGGGAGGGGTAAAGATAGTGAAGAATTTGAGCAAAAAACCTTGAAACAGAGGAAGGGGAGAGGAGTGGGGGGCATCGCGCGCGTTTTGTCAAAATATAAAACCGTTTTTTAAGTCAAGTGTGATTGGTCGGAACTAATGGAAGAAACTAAACCTGTACTTGACTCTAATTATAGTAGGAGGCCGGTAATCAGTTAATTTGTGGTCGATTCCTCGTTATTAGCTAACTGCTGGACGTATTGAGAAAGAAGCTAAAAATATTTTTGATCTTCAGTAAATTACTTAAATTAGATTCATCACTTAGTAGCCAGTCAAACCCATTTAAACCCTTTTCATTTATAAAATTTGCTTTTCATGTTTTTTACTAATTCCTTAAGCTTCTTTTTTATGAAAAATTCAATAGTCAGCCAACTTCAAGTTTTCATTAGCCAGTCAACCCCCATTCAAACCCTCTTACAAATTAAAATTCTCCTGCAACTTCTGAAACCTTCTGTTTAAACCCTCAAGCGATTTTCTGACTGCTGGTTTTTATTTTTACAGGTTTATGTCGAATTTCAGAGAAAGCTCAAAAAACATCTTATGGGGCGAAACTTTAATGGCAGAGTAATCGTTACCTCATTTTTACCACTAGATCAGTTTATCAACCGTCATTTTCACTGACACGGCCTCGAAGGTGATGAACAGGTTTTCCGAGGAATTGTTTAGAGACAACGTGGTTTCCACCAGAACAGAAGAGGCATCAGTCCTAACTGGCAGACGTTCACTCGATAGGGTGGGGCATGAGGGGTCGAGTTCGCGAGTTTCCTAACGCTAGCTGCAGGAGGTATACCTGACGCGGCGGTATCTTTGATATACCAGACCTAAACACGTGACCTAGCTTCCAAGAAGGAAAGAGTTGGAATTCGAGCCCGTTTGTTAGCTATGCCGTGCTGACGAGACCCAACAAGGACAAAACAGCTGACCACGGCTGCTAACACTCGGGCTCAAATTATTTTAGGGTTCAGGACAGGCTTTAGTTCCTTCTGACCCGTGTGGCATTTTACGAGCTGTCTCCGTATCATTAGTACGCATGTGCAACAAAGCTTGTTTTTCGTCACCAGCCAGATCCCACAAACGCAACGCAAAATTTAGTTTCTAAGTGTAGCGAGTTAGGACAAAAGCTGGAAAGTTTGGTTAAAATCACCTTGGTAACGGAAAGGTTGTAACTTTCGACCGACGAAAAGCAAAACTCAGATTTCGCGTTTTTGGTTCTCAATAGGACGTTTTCACGGGTCAGCTTTGATATTAATTTTTTCACACAAAAGAATGATAAGTAAATTATTATAATCCGGCTGAACGCTTATTACTAATACGGTTAATCATTTTATTAGTGTACTTATTAGGTTGATTTTTTTAACATAAAAATCCTTTTGTTACATATGGAGTTGATTTTTATTAGAAATCCGGTAAATATTACAAATCCTGTTGTTTATTACAAATCAAAGTTATGCAACGACAAAAGTTAATACAAAGAATGTGCATAGATACAAGTTTTGTTGTGGGCTGAACGAACTGTGGCCGTGCTCACTCTTTGTTTCAGGTTCGTAATACCCTTATAAGGAAATTGCTATGTTCTTCACTGAACTTGATAAGGCTTCTGAACAAAATAGAACATGTTTTTATAAAATGGATCTTTCATCTAAAGAGACTTTGCAGCGCATAACCCTGATTTGTAATAAACAACAGGATTTGTAATATTTAGAATATGCCACGCAAAACCAGGCTGGTTGGGCTAACAAAAGATTATTTAAAATGTCGACATAAGTTTATAGGTTCTGTAAGCTCAGCTAGGAATAATGCTTGAGCGGGACACCCCTCGCACATTCCAAGCAACGTCACCATCCCCCCCCCCCCCCGACCCACCATGCAGTACTTAAGTGACTCACGAAGCGCGAACCTTCGAGCGTGTGTCTGAATAAACACAACCTTATGAGAACCAAAGACCAAAAATTTCTCAGAATTTAAGAACATTCTAACAGCTTGCTGAAGAGAGGCGACGAACTTTTATTTTATTTTTATCATAAATTCATCAGTATGGAAATAGTTTTTTTTTCTCGGCAAATGCTCATATGGTCTTTAGTCTTGTACACGGATAAATTTGTTTAAACTGTTTTAAGTACTGTATTTCTTTCTTGCCGGTCATGGTAGCGCCCAGTTCAATAAAGCATGTTTGTTCTTCCGGTTGGTTTGTATGAAATGAAAAATACCACCTACCTACCCAATACTAACAATTATGTTCAAGAATATAGAAAGAACAGTTGAGGCTGAAATCCATAAAATGTCCTTAAAAAGACAGCATATCTTAACTCAAATACTACATTAAAAAGCACTTTTCCTATTTACTTAATTTCTTCTTATTTCTTCTTAACTATTAATATGTATTCTTTAATGATATTCCGTTAACAACTGGACCTCGCCGGCTCGACGCCAAAAACTTGAACCTGTACAAATTATCAAGCGTGACACCCTAGCTCACGAACGATTCCTTGTTTCTACAGATCAGTTTACGATTTCTCAGAATTGACGTTTCACTTGTTCTGACGTCATAACTGCCTGGGCGAGGATCTAAAAGACGCTCGTTAGTTACTCAACGCAATACAAATCAAGATGGAAAAGCTTCTAAAAGATCTCGAAGATCAAGTTTCATGCTCCATCTGCCTCGAGTTTCTACGCACACCAAAAATCCTGCCGTGTTTACACGCATTCTGCTTGCCGTGTTTAAACAAGTTGGCTATCTCTCATGCTAGCGACAAACAATTCGAATGCCCAACTTGTAGAGCTCCCGTAGCCATACCACAACCAGAAGGAAATTTCGACTCTACTCCCAACAGTTTCCTGCATAATCGGTTGTCTGCAAAAACGTGTGACTGCTCGTACTGCTTTGACTGTAGTAAAATAGTTTGCAGTGTTTGTCTGATCACTCACCAAAATTGGAAGCACTTTGCCGAGCACAGAGTCAAATTAGTCGAGAAATTTGAACAGCAAGACTACCAAGACTACCTCCAAAGACCAACACTTTGTAGTGAAAAGCTTCACGAAAACGAGCCACTTGTATTTTACTGTGAAAACTGTCAGCTGTGTCTCTGCAAGCAGTGCAGCATTATTGACCAGACAACACATTTTAATCACGAAATTATTCATCTCGAAAAAGCGGCCGAGAAACGTAAAATCATTCTCCTCGACGACATCAAGAAAGTTAAGCAGCTTCAGACAAATTACACAGCAGCTAAATCAAAAATCGACGAGAAGCGTGTGCAAATTGATCAAAACATTGATGAAGCAAATAAAGTAGTGAGCGAGTTTGCTGATAAACTCGTGACAGCCATAAGTAACAAGGAGCGTGACATGAAAGATGAATTAGAATCTCTTCGGGTCAACAGGCAAGAACAGGCTGAGAAAATACAAACGGAATTGATCTCAGCAACTGAACAGCTTCGTAGCGTTGGGAATTACACCAAAACGTTGATAGAAAGCAGAGTAACCGCTGAACTGGTGACTAACACACACATTGACGATCATTTGAAACTTCTCTTGAACACAAGCTGTGGTGTAGACAACCAGACATCAATAAACGCCGTGGCGCAGTTTTGTCCGGAAGAACGCGTTCAGTTCGTTGGCACTGAAATAGAAACTTTGGGTCACGTGATTAAGGAGAACCAACAACCAACTAATAAATCCCAGGCAGAAGGTGACAGTTCATCGTCTCGGAAGAAATCGACTTGTGGCTCATTCGATATCAACGAGATGAGAAAAACTCACATCACTAAATTATTCACCCTTAGTTTGGAGGGGATGAGCGGTGCAGAGCGAGTTTGGCCCCGTGGTGTGGTAGTTAGTAAAGAGGGAGAGATCGTTGTTACTGATTATGACAATGATCGTGTTCTGATAACCGACACCAGTGGTAAGTTGAGGAGAACGTTTGGTCACCATGGTAACAAGCCTGGAGAGTTTGACGGCCCATTTGGTGTCGCCCTTACAAGTAAGGAGGATGTCGTGGTGGCTGATTGTTTTAATCACAGGATTCAGGTGTTGAACAAAGACACAGAGTGCGTAATAAGATGTTTTGGCAGTAAAGGTAGTGGTGCCAGCTGTTTACATTACCCAGACGGTGTGTCTGTTGACTCTAGGGACAGAATCATTGTTACAGAGTGGGGGAACAGCAGAGTGCAAGTGTTCAGCAGCACTGGAGAGTTCATGTTCAAGTTTGGAGACCAAGGAGAACACGAACTGTGTGACCCATCTCATTGCATCAGTGTGAATGACGTGTTTATTGTTTCCGACTCGCTCAACCACTGCATCAAAGTTTTTGATAGCCAGGGTAACTTCCTGTATAAGTTTGGAGAGGAAGGATCTGGTAACGGGCAGTTCAAGTGCCCACGGGGTCTGGCTGTTGACAGTACAGGCAACCTGTTGCTTTGTGACAAAATGAACAATCGAGTGCAGCTGATGACACTGGACGGACAGTTCATTACCAAGACCACGTGTGACATGTCATTTTCTTTATTCGCAGCTTTAACAAATGACGGGAAAGTTGTTGTTACTGAATTTCAAAGAGAGCGACTGAGTTTCTTTTAGGTGGCTTGTATTGATTAACTTTTTTTGTGTTTATGAATGGATATTCTCAAAGCTAAGCTCTTTCCACCGCCAGTTTTGGCAGAATGAATGTGTTCATAAACCACTCTTAAAGTTTTAGGACAGTGGCGGTAGAGTTCTGAATTCTCACCAAACACTGATAGGCGTTCGTCACTGTATTTGCAGTACTTAATAAACATTTGTGGTGTTAGTGTGTTTTCAAGAAGCAAAAACATTGCTGTAGCAGATGATTTCTTTGTACTATGCTATAGTATAGTTGAATGTAATAAGACTGCAGGAACTAGGAAAAGAGGGGATAGGGGTGGGGGTCCTTTATTCCCTCCGAGGCACATCAGTAGATAACTTTAGTTTTTGAAATAATTTCCCCTCTTCGTCAATTTTAGCACTGCCCTTTACTGCTTGAAAACAAAATAGCTTCTATTATTAGTTTTAATTCTATTGTTCATAAGGGAAGACTTTTAAGCCCTAATACCGTGGGAAAATTTAGCTTTAAAACGAATCTTTATGTGTAGAGTTTAGAGAACTAATTTGAATTTAGTCTCATTGCCAAGAAACAGGGACGCGACAGATTTTACATTAAGGATTGTAGTTCTCAAATCAATGAGCTGTTGAATGACCTTGCAACTGTAATTCTAGCTGTTGTGGAAAAAAACGCCCGTCTAGTCAGCTAAAGATTAGAATAAGATACATTCTTTTTAGAAGAACCTTTTTTATGAGAACATTAGGCTGAAAAATGCCCAAATCTAAGAACGTACTAACAACATACTGAGGATGAAAAAGGGCGAAGAACTTTTATTTTGGATACCGAAATATCCTCTTCTCAGTTAATTGTTCATACCGCCTTTATTGCTGACATGCACTAGTTTGTTTTAAAACTTTTTTTATTTCATACTATATTTCTTTCTCAGTGCCGGCCGTGGTAGCGGCCAGTTCAATAAAGCATGTTTGTTCTTCCGGTTGGTTTGTAGGAAATGAAAAATACCAACTACCTACCCAATACTAACAATTATGTTCAAGAATATAGTAAGAACAGTTGAGGCCGAAACCCACAAAATGTCTAAGAACATTTACCCTCGGTTCCAAATAAGAAGTTCTTGTAAGAAAAAAGAGTTTAGGAAGAGAAAACTACTTTAGACCTAATAATGTTAAAACAGTCTTGAGAAATGTATAAAAAGCGTAGTTTTTAGCATATTAGCTGCTTTAAAAAGAGAAAAACAACAAGAACAATAAAGTGAAACAGAAGAAAATCAAAGAAGACTGACACATTACCTGACTCGTAATATATTAAGCACTTATTAACCAACCATATTAAATTTTTATCGTTACAATTTATTTCTATCTCAGAGTGTTTTTCCAAGTTAGGTTAGTCGAGTTAGCTTGGCCTCTATAAAGGTGGTGTTCTGAGTTGGTTTTTCTTTCACAAAATCAACTTGTTGAACCCACCCTGGGTTTTCCCAAGCCGAGTGCCCACCTGAATGAACGCCAACCCCTTCCATCTTTTTCTTGTCTGGACTCTCTCTCGTACGTGCTACGTACTCCAAAACGTCAATTTAACCTTTGATAACTTTAGCTTACCACGGAAAACAACTGCAGTTAGTTTAAATAGCATCCAAGTCTTTCACTACGGTTCAAGACCTCATTTTAAAAAATTTCTTCAATTTAACGATAGTCATAAAGAGCACTAAGTTGTCGTCTAACTTCTCTGCGATAACACATTTCGGAACAAGTTTGGCTTTGAGAACAAAACATGCACTTATAAACTTGTACCACTAGAAAGTCGATTTTTTTTTCTTTATGCGCATTACAATAGTAAACCAATTTTACAAAATACTATGCTCGTTTTCAGGTATACACACCAATTTTTTAAATTCTTGTTAAAGTAATTTGTTTCACTAAAAATGTTTCTTTATGTTGCAGAAATTTAAGAATAAACTTCTTTCTTAGTTTTTGTTGCAACTCCACTTTTTCAAGCAATCTTTGTTTGTATTGTTTTACATATGCTGTAATTGTTTTTCGTGTTTTCTTATTTAGAACTAAAGCCTGAAGTTTTCAGCGGACACAAACAAGAGGTCGTCTAATCTGCGAGTTGCGAGTTGCGAGTTGAGAGAATATTTTTCAGATTTTATTTTTGGTTTCAGCTTCTAACCCAACAACATTCAACTACTTACAAAAATTATAATAAACTGATCATATCAAGAGTTCCTAGAAAATAAGTAGATTTGGAGGCAGTGAACGCACTACAAAATATGATATTTTTACAAATTACAAACATGATTCAAAGTGTTACCAGTACACACACACACACACACTCACACTGCATTGTTTCACATTTGCATCGATTAGGTTTAGTATGGAAACCTGAACAATTAAATACTTGTTTACGGGTCCAAAACCTACAGTATCTTCAGGTTACAAATAATATTTAAGAGTGTGTGTCTGAGAAAACCAGGCAAAAATGAAAATTTTGAGAAGATGGGGGTCGGCCGATCTCAATGAAATTCCTAGCATTGGTTATGCTCGTCCAACTATTAATCACAGTGACAATGATTTTTTTGTTACTTTCTTTGTTCCTGAAACAGACCACCCCCCTGAAAATGACCCCCTGATAGGTGAAAATTAGTCGATTTTTAGTCATCTTTAGCGGTTTATAACTCACACAATATTTTTTAGATTGATTTGAACTCTCGCTTGACTATTATCTAGTCCTTCTTAATTCAAATGAATATAGAAGTTAATATTCGCAATGCCTGGTTGTGAAGATACAAGGAAACAAACAGTGTACATTTC
>JAOBAT010128720.1:0-12643 GCA_026413305.1 Hydrozoanthus tunicans
GAGTTCCGTGGTCAATGAAATCGAAAGCCTTGCGGTAATCGAAAAGGAAAACACGTACAGATGCGCTGTTTCCATCTCTTGCTTGGAGCCACTCGTGGATCATACTTAACAGAGCGAGGACAGTGGATGGGCCTGATACGGTACCAAACTGGTTTAAATCGGCTATCCTTTCTAAAGCTGGCCTTATATAATCTGATACTACGAAGTCCTCTGCGACCTTGGAAAGTGATGCGGTTAGCGAGTTCGGTCTGAGTTCTTTCTTGGGATCTACGACTTGTTTTACTTTTGGGAGTGGAGTAACGTCCGCGTGCTTCCAGACAGATGGTAATTTCTGCTCTTTGTATGATATGAGTTAAGAATGTCAGCTATTGGTTGGTAGAGCAGTTCCTCGTACTCCTTTAAGCACCAGTTAGACAGGCCATCGGGGCCTGGGGCCTTGTGTTTATGACTGGAGTGGAGATTTTAGTTGATTTTCGTTGAAATTGTTGAGACGACCACCAAACACGTACAGCCGTGACCGGCGCTTACATCGTATATCACCAGGGAGGTAGCACTACAAAGAGCTATTCAAACTGAATATAATTGTCATGATAGACATGCAAACTGTCAATTAACTGATGTGTAGATCTGCTAATTGTTGAGACAATGAACACATCTCAACAATTTTCAATCAGTGTTCCATTTAGAAAGCAAGTAAACTCAAAATCTAGACTGACTACCCCAGCCTGAATGATTTCCCCTTTTTATGCATCTTTTCTTTCTAGATCCTTTTCAATAATTTAAAGTTACTGGGCCCATCAGGGCACTAACAAAACTCGAGTTTTTTAACTCCAATGGGCCAGCAACCTTGTTGATTCCTACGCTAGATAATTACATCCAGAACATTCTTGCTTTGGTTGATTGGTTGATCATTCTTTGTCTTTTAGTTTTACACTTTGTTTTACTTTTACTGTTGTCCCTGATTTCCTTTGTAGCCCCGACCAAAGGCCCCTGTTGGTTTTGTCTGGGAAGCCCCCAAGTTGAAAAACATCTTGTTGTTAGTGTTGCCAATGAAGTAAGTCTTGTCAGCCAAATGTTATAATCATATTGTGGGTTATATTGTTAATATGAGCAATTCTCAAAAAAGCTCTTAACTTTTAATCCTCAAAGTAAGTGTTCTTTGTATTTGAAAGCTAATTTAGGAATTCTCCTTGGAAAGTGTTGAATATAAAATTTTATGGAAGTTGCTCAAAATGTAGATAGTTGAACGTGCCTAACTAAATTCTAACTTCTACTCTTCAGACATATGTGGCCCTAGCTAAAGGTGGTCTGGTACCTGATCACGTGCTAATCTGCCCCATAGCACACTTTGAGTCCACTGTAAAACTCACAGAGGTAAGGAGATAAAGCTTAATTGGCAAATGTTCTCCTTTAAATACTACTTGTTACTCGGGCTACCTGTGGTAGGCCGAGTCTACGTCTGCGAAGCATCTATCAGTCTATCGACGTATCGACAAATGTGCAAGCCTGCAAGTCGGTCAGCAGTGCGCCATATGCAAATGTTTCAAGACTGAAAACAATAGAACAAGGCCCGTTCAAACAAATGAACTTCAGTCCGCATGTACTTACGCAGCTAGGAACACCCACTTGGAATTTTGTTTAAAGGATTTTGTGTGTGAGCTTGAAGTTGAATGAAAATATTTAGCAATTCAAAATTCCACTCGAACTATGACAAAGTTAAAACACGCATTATAGATCGTATACATTTCTGAGGTTCCAAGCTTAAGCGTAGCCCAAGTAAACGCCATTACAGGCGTCTAGTTGTACAAGCAAGGTGTTGTCTATGAAGACATTCTAGGTGGTCCTTTTACAACAAGGAAACCTATCATTGGTGTACGTATGACCACTATTGTTTGTGGTGGCTTTTAGCTTTCAAGGTTCACTGCATTGCCAGGAACTAAAGAAAACGAATTTTTTAAAGTTATAATTATGAATGAGGTTTGATTAATCGGGGGCTTGGAATGTTGGAATGTTTAAGTGAATGCGAATTAGCAAAGTTAGTTTTGTAAGAATTTTTGCTAAGATCTTTGTTTGTTGTACTAATGTAAGACAGAATTTCATTGTTAACAAAAATAGTTAGCATTTCTGATTAAGGAAAACTGTATAAGTGGAAATTTATGAACAAATTAGTTAGTCGTGTTTGTTGGAATACACAGAGTATGGGATCTAGGTTTTATTTCATGGGCCCGCCCACAACTGGGATTTGAGTTTTTGAGTGTACATATTATTGCGAGTATTCAACTGTGAAACAGTTTGATTTATCATCGATATTTTCTCTTTACTATACCTCTGAATCTTGCTTACTAAACCTAAAACTGTCTTCACTTTCAGAATGTTTTAATGGAGATAGAAAAATATCCTTTAATCTGTTGTTTGTAGATTCAGTAAATTTGATAATGACGTAACGATCAATACTATACGACATATTTGAAATATGGCTGGGAGTTCTCGAACAAAAGAAAAAACACAAGAATCAATTTTAGGTTTAAATCAATAACAATAATAATGCTCTAAGAAAACCCTTCATGCTTGAAAACGAACTAGAAAAGCTCAATATTTGTGAGAGAAAACTGACAAAACACAGTAAAGTGAGTAATATTAAGCAAGAAAAAAAACAGCTAAAAGACAACAAATGCGGAAAGAATGTATATTATTACAGAAATCTGCGTCGGGGCAAAACAACGCTTGCCTGAGAACAAACTAGAGAAATAATTGTGATAACCGACTCTCTAGTTGCTTTGCTTTATTGTTGTTATTTTTATTTTATTTTCACTTAAGTTGTAAAATGGGTGCAAATGAATAGAGAATGAATATGAAATTCCTTAACAGTTCGAACATACAAACAAGCTCTTCAAAGGATGTATCAAAATGATAACCAAACTTGTGTCATTTTTGAAAGAAACTTTTATACACAACATCTGCAACTTCAGGTTTGTATCGAGTAGTTACATACCGTGCAGTGACTTTAGCCAACACTTGCATATCGATTATTCGACAAGAAATATCCTTGTGACGTTTGGGTGGGTGCGTATGTCGGTGGGGGGGAGAGGGGGTAGGGTTTTCTAAACGCAAACTCCATGGTAAATATCATTTAAGTTTTTAAAAGTAATCATTGCTTTTTTTAAAATAAAACACTAACCGTTTGATTTTATCAAAGCAGATATACAGCATTAATACAAATGCGACTTGAAATTTGAGCTTGTTCAAATAAAAACTCTTTTTGCATATTGTCAGACCGAATTTCGCGGAAATTACTGTGTTACATATAGGTTAAGTTATTACTTATTAGGTTTTTAATTAACATGTTCGTTTTTTTGGGGGGGCTTAAAAAAAATGGATAAATAAGTGTGACTTTTCTCGTGGGGGTTTCAAAGAAACGTCACAATGACATCATAATGACGTGTTTATGCAGGCAGGGTAACCAGACCTTGATTTAACCACGAATTTTATTGTTTCTGGAAGTTGGTTATAATTAACAAATGAGCGTGTGTACAATAGTAAAAAAAACAGTATAAATCAAGCATGTATACTGTAATTGAGTGAGATCCGAGAATTGTTTTCCACTTAACCACTGAAAGTTTATTTTGTTGGTGTGTTCGTTGTGTTCAGGTCGTTCCAGTCCCCCGGATTGACGTAGACGATCTCAAAGATGTTTTCCGAGAACACGCCGAAGTCCAGTCGCTGCAGTTCACTGACATTCCCTCAAATACAGATTTAAAACAGGTGGTGAAAATATATAACCAACTCAGTTTCGACCAGTTGACTTTTCTTCAAGTAGCCAGCAGGCTATTTTGAAGCCTGAGCGGAAGTTTTAGTAGCCATAAATTGTTTTTGTTTTGTTTTCATAACATTTTTACTCAAGGAGTCACGGGAGAACAGACAATAGGACTCGAGGGCCTCTTCGAGGTCTGCCACCCGGGACCTACGGTTTAACGTCCTTATCCGAGAAGGTGCGAAGGTCTAACCGTTTCCAGATGTTGAAGAAAAGCCAGCACCTTTAAGACCCTGAGTGAAGGTCTGACACCGGGAATCAAACCCGGGCCTCCCACACGAAAGACTGGCGCCTTACCAATGCGCTAAACAGGCGGCGAAAAATATGTTTTCATTGTTTAACTATTACTACATATACACCTGTAGCCGTGTGCGCAAGAATAACTGCTTCTGTTTCCAGATTTGTGTGCTCAAAAATTCAGATAAGCTTCATTCGTTCATCAAGCTGTTTATCATTTTGTTACAAACAATAAATCTTATAAAATTAGTCGCAAGGATTCCGCACAGTCTTGTAGGAGCAAGCTGGCTACAAGTTTTAAAAGTGTAGGAGCCAGCCTAGAGTCAGCTATGCTTTTGACTTTAAGGGATTGCTGTTTGAACTACCATAGATTGCTGCAACCGTATTAATTCTATTGAGGGTAAAATTAACAAATCCCCCCCCCCTCTTAACCAGTCTTTCGAGCAGCAGTGCATTTTAATTTAAAATGTGTAAGTTGTAAAGGCAATAGTAACATTTTCATCCGATAAAAGCGTGATGGAGTTGCAAATATCGTTCTAAACATAATTTTCCATCATGATAAAATTGAAGAAAATGAGCAATTAAAACGTTTTCGCTCCACGTGAGCCTTTGAGTTAGTTGTTGTTATCACTATTATTATAATTATTATTGTTGTTGTTGTTTTTGTTGTTGTTATTATTATTATTATTATTATTATTATTATTATTATTATTATTACAGGTTCGGAAAAACATCGTTCTACTCTCAACTTATGAATGTTCGTTCGTTTTGTTGTTTATACGTACAGAGTAAAAATTTTAATCTTGTAAGAACACGACAGTTATGTTTCGCTATGATTTCCTAGGTTGTACCCATAGGTGCGCCATATTTTGTAGTGGAGTTTGACAATGGCGACCGAATGGTTCATCGAGTTAGAGGGAAAATGCCGTTGCAGTTTGGCAGGTAAAATGATAAATTTTTTAGAACTGTTCCACTATCTAATTGATTTTACGATCCCTTATCAGTTCAGAGGATTCAGATTTTGAGTCTAGTCTTCGCAATGAATCGGGTGCGTAACTTTGTCAGTTGGGTCCAGGATACGAATGATAGTATTATTTTGAATTTTCAACTGAGACAAAATGGCGTCCTCACCTCGCAAAGCATCACGGTTAACCCTAATATAAATTCAGTTAAACACCCGATCTGGTTGGCAGAGGACCATTTTCTAAATCTGGATAGAAATCATGAATGAAGTCAGTTATTAGTCAAAAAAAAGCTCTAGAAGGTATTTTCCGTGTTTCCATACAAACATGCGGGATTGTTTGGAGAACACACGAAAAGGTTTTGAATTACTCGCTTTCAGCTCGTTATCCAAATCTTTTCTCGTGTTCTCCGAACAATTTTTAGTGTTTCCAACAGAGTATGAAACTACCACCTAAACATTATGCACAATCATTTTCAGCAGTTGCTTATACTTCTTCCAAAATGTTTTCTCTAGAGAAGTGCTGGCGAGTTCGGCCATTCTTAACATGCCTGACAGGGTCGACTGGAGAAGTTGCAAGTTATCGATGGACGAGGAAAAGAGTCTAGCTGCAGATTTCAGGAAAAAGTTCCAATCATTTGATTTCACGTTTTCTTGAAAACAAACAGCAGAACGTGATAAAAGAGTTGAAACTTTGATCGCTTAAAAACAACTTCAGTCTTCACCTGGACCAAAAACTAAAGAGTAAAAGAAAAGGGAACGACCTCGAGTGATCGCCAGACAGACTAGATAAGCTTGGATAGGAAAAGCTGGAAATGAAAAAGGCAAGCCCAATAGATAGTAAATTAGTTTAGTTTTTGTCAAAACATGGTACATGGAAATGAAAAATGCAAGCCCAATAGAAGGTAAATTAGTTAAGTTTTTATCAAAATGTGGTACAGACTAGTGGAAACTTGGTGGTGTTGGTTACCTCTGGGTTAACATCAGTGCAGTTTCTTTGATGAAGTTCGTAGGTTTCACTGAATGTCTTCAATCCAAGGAAGGTAAATTCCTTAATTTACCGTAAAATTGGTACTGATTTTCCAAGAAATTTGTTAAACAATGTCTTTTATCCTAAAAATATATTTTCTTCAGAAATGGTTTTAATTTCGAGATCCCCTATCCACCAAACCTTAGTCCCCCTCCCCCATTATTAGTACACTCACACTAAAAACACAAACTGCAACATGTGAGTTTTAGAAACATAAATTGTGTATGGAGACACAACAAGGACATTTTTTAACATCTAGGCTATTTTACGAGGAATTAACTAATAATGTGCTTAATAAATCAGTTTTGTTAACAACTTCTACTTGATGAAAGGGTTTGTAGGATACAAAGGCATACTACCAGTGGCGTAGCCAGGACCTGAACATTTTGCGGGCCCATATAGCCGACGAGCGCCTAAAGCACGGGGCTCCCCTGGGAAATTTTTGAAAATTGCGTTTTTGAATTTGCCAGAAAATCATTAATGCACTAAAATCATAAAACCTAGCGAATGTGTTTTTCCCGTGCCAATGTTATAAACTGTCTTCCCTGGAAGAAAAGAAAATGTTCATACCGTTTGACCCGTAAACCTACTGATGACGAAGGCACGACCTTGGGACTGGGACGTTATTTGTTAGCTAAGCCTTCCCTCCACTCGTTTGTATCAACATCAGGGGTTTTGGGCGAGTATTAACCACGCAGCAATATTAACAGGTGCTTTTATAAACTTGTTCCTTTTCTTCTTTTTATTGAGTATAATTCAAACATTCTTTCATTACTATTCTTTTCCGTGTCAAAAAGATTTGAAGGCCCGGGCCTGCAGGCCTACAAACTTGCTATGCCACTGGTAACAGTGCTCGAATGTACTGAAAGTAAACAAGAAAAAACACCAGTTTTCTCGCCCTTCATGTGTTTGTTTGTTTATCTTCTTCTTGTCGCTGTAAATGTCGCGAAACGTTGACGCTATTTTGGACTGCTGGCCCAAAACAGTGAAAAAGAAAGAACATCTAGGCTACAGGAGCAAGTAGGAGCGCGGGAAAAGTTCTACCCTTTGATTTCTGCCCATTGATTTGGCAAGTATTTCTGTTGAATACAGCCGCTGTTACACGTTGAAACTTTTAGCTGAAACTTGTGTGCAGCAACGATGCGAACCAAGTTTCAACAGGCGTTGCGCCGTGTATCGAGAAACTTTTAGGTTTCGTGAAAGTAGAAATTTACCGTCCTATTAAATCTTGAAAGTAACGACCCACCCTAGAAGTAGCGACCCTTCTAAAATTACCATTCAACCTAATCGAAAAACACAATAGTTTTGACTTAGTATTTCAAGTACTGCCTTACTGAAACAAGAAAATGGCTCTTCTTTCTGTTTCCATTGTAGTTAATAACTGGAACATGTGAAAAAAAAACTTTTTTTGGACAAAGCTTATATATACGGAGTGGCTTGGACAGCATTGTGAAATTTTTTTGGGGGGAGGGGTGAAACGAAATTGTAATAGTTCGTTGAACTCCCATTTAGCCAGAAAGTTATTACCCCCCCCGATCTTTTCGTGCACAAAACACAAAGGATTAGGAAAAGCAAATCAACTAGTAGCCAGTCAAAACATTCTTACTAACACCTGAAACAAAAATGTGCAGGGTCACGGTTCATTCAACATAAAACAAAGCATCTTTGTACATTTCTTACCAGTCCGAAGATTAACTAAAGACCCTAAATGCATAAATGGTGGCGATTTTAATCATCTTTTGTCTTCATTCAAATAGCCCTAAGAGCCTCGCTCTTGAGCTAAATTTTCAAAAGATTGTGTTAACCAAAACGAGGCCAGTAGACTAGTTTAGAATGTTGAAAAAACGCTGCCATTTATGCACTGGGCGCATGATCTGGAATTATATACTGTTACGTCAGTCAGTCCTGACAATAAGTATCATACTTAATTTTTTATCAGGTGTTTGAAACGATTGTGATTCATTCGTCTATTTTTAGTCTCGTACCCAGATCTTCTCATCCCTCGGGAAGATCTGGGTACGAGATTAGACTAATTTTTAACAGCCCGAAGGTAGCAGCTTTCATTTCCTGTTAAGATCTGTACTTGATTTAAGGGCCGTTGTAACTACAATTTATTTTGTACTGCCGTTAGTGTTGTAATTCTACGATAATTAACTAGAGTCGAGGAAGTGTTACATGTCTTTAGCGTATGATTTGGAGGCGGTTGTTTCTGCTATCACATACCACATATCGTCCGTCACTCAACAAGGCGATGTTGGTCGGACCGTCAAATTGCCCGGGTCCACGGCCCACACAGCCGAACTTCGCGTGGAAAGCTCCATCAAATTTGAGTAGTTGACAGCGATTGTTACGGCTGTCACAAACCACTATGTTACCAGCCTTGTCCACCAGTATGCCTTTGTTTTTGTGAAAATATCCGTCTTCCTTCCCCTCTCCTCCGATGCAATTCATATAGTTAAGAAGGTTGCCTTCTTTCGCGTAGATTTTAATATCGTGGTTGGATCCATCACAAATCAAGTACATGTCGTTGTATACCCAGCAGTGGCATTTTGCTCCAAATTGCTGTCCCGATGCATTTGCAATGCCGTACAGATATTTTCCGTTACTGGTGAACACAGAAATAGATCCATTATACCGGTCGGACACAAGAATATGGTTCCTACCATCCACGCACACATCAAAGGGGAAATTTAGTGTTCTGTACTTCGCACCAGCACCATCAAACTCTCTCAGGAATCCCCCTTTAAAATTGAACACTTGAACCCTCCGATTGTTCGTATCCGCAACTATAATGTTCTTTTCTAGGTCGTACGCAACTCCCCGCGGACAATCGAACAGGCCAGGTTCATCCCCTTCCCCGCCAAAGCGATTTACGAGCTTTCCGTTGGCGTTAAAGACTTGAACGTAGTTGCTTTCGTCAGTGACTGCGATCTCGTCATCACAGCTGACGGCCACGCCATACGGGCTTTTGAATTGGCCATGGTTTGAGCCGTACTCTCCTATCATAAGTTCGGGTTGAAATCTCCGCCTGTGAACCCGTAGAGAGAATGGGCTGTCGTAGATGTGCTCCTCATCTATTTTCACTGATACAGTATAATTATCTGTCACATGCTGCGCAAAATATCGTATAGTATACGTACCGTTCTTTAAGTCCCGTACTTCCGGTACGATGCACCCGGCGGTAGGGGATTGTATTTTCACAATCAACTTGTTGTCCTGCCGGTATGAAATATTTCCGCGGTCGTTTTTAGTGAAAACCATGAAAACCGCTTCAAGCCCCTCGTAGGCGGTGGTGAGTGCCACGCCCTGCGCTTTGGACATAAGGGGGCTCAACGGGGTACAGTCTAGTTCCCCTATACCATTCTCTTCAAACGCTTCTCGGAGAACATTATTAGGTAAGAATTTAATCCTAACATCCACATCTGGGTTCGTGTTAAGGGAGGAATACAGGAGATGTTGAATTCTCTCGTGTACAGTATCTTTCAATTGCATTATCTCCTGGCTTGAGAAGTTGCTCATGAACGCCTCGGTAGTTTTGATGCAAGAAACCATCTGTTCCAGCTCACTCTCGATGTTTACCTTCTGATTGTCCAAACACTCCACAGACTGAGCCTCGATATCAGCGAGTTGCTCCAACATTTCCTCTTTTTGCCGCTCCACTGCCCGCGTGAACGACAAATAAAGCTCCGCCACTTCCAGTATGTCACGCTTCACTCCCTTCAAGTAAATACGAATATTCTGCTTTCGCTCATCGATTTTTGCCAGCGATAGATTATATTTGTTAGCCTTTTCTTTCATTTTCCTCATTTCTTCTTCTAAGGCCAGTTTTTCTCTATCGACCAGCCCTGCCAGGTTTTGCAAGTTGTGCGTTTTGTGGCGACCAAGTGAACAATGGTCGCAGGCGGTAATCTTACAGTCGTGGCAAAAGACGTTTAACCGTTTATCGTTGTGACCAGGCTCGGTGCAAAATTGTTCCTGCTTCACAACTGCTTTGAAATCTTCGGCTTTGAAATCTTTTAGAGGAACGACGCGATGGCTGCGTTTTTCTTTCAGGGTACCATGAGCTCCGAGACACAAAGGACAAAAAAATATGGTACACATTGAGCAGAAAGCGGCGTCCACTGTCGGCCTGTCACAGTTGCCACACATGACCGACTTTGAACCGTGCTTGTAATTTTCAAAGTCTACAAGAATATCGCAAAATCGACTCAGATAAAAGCTGGATGGGAAGTTGTTGAAGTCTCCCGAGTCTGGCAGTTGTACAATGGTTTGGCACAGTGGGCATTTGATGTGGTTATCACGCTCGGCGAATGCTTGGGTCGCTAGCTTGTTGAGACACGCGAGACAGAAGCTGTGAAGACATGGGAGCTGACGTGGCTTTGTAAATCTCTCTAAGCACAAGGAACATTCTACCTCTTGTTTTAGGCTCTCTATCAAGGCCTCCATCCCTTTTCTCTTGTAGATTGTAATAAACTGGCTTGTGATTTGATTCGCCTCTTAGAATATGTTAACTTAAACACGTGTAAAAAGCAGTTCAGCGTGAAGATACCGTCTGATTAAGTTCTGGTAACTTATACGTCCCCGAAGTTTTCTTTCAGAGTGTTCAAACAGTTCCACTGTTTTTCGATTCAAATCCTCGAAAGAAGCGTTTGCTAAAACCGTTTGGAATAAGTGAAAAACGCTTAACTACTCGAAGAGAGTCACGTGGTTACAGAAGTATTGAGTCATTTCGTGTTTATAGAAATATGACAACTCATTAAAGTATGTCAAAAGCGGAAGCGTAGCGTGAAGGAACGACCACATTTTAACGCTCGACACTGCTGCTCCTTAAAATTTCAAACAGCAAAGACTTTGAAATGTTAAGGTTTAGATTGATTTTATTAAGTTTCACAAGTTTAGGAAGTTAACCGTCCTTTGCCGTTATTACACTCTTTTTTGTAAGAACGTCGAATTTTTCGGCTGTGGCTGAACGTTCTTAAATATTTTTGGGATATTAGCCTCAAATGTCTTAAAATCTTGACTGATATCAGATATAATACATGTACCGTATTTGGTATATGAAAAAAGCATGCGATGTAAAATTGTTATCTGCGAACTTTAGTCAAGAAGCCCACCGAAAAGCAAATTTTCTTAAAACACTTTACATCATAAATAAATGTTCTTCAGCCTCAGCATTTTCTTAACATGTTTTTAAATTTTTGCCGATTTTTAGCCTCGCTAGTGTGGATGCAAATTTTTTCTCCGTTTTCACAAGGTGAAAACACTGAATGCGTTTTCAAAAACGAATTAGTGTGGTTAGAAACGATTCAAACTGTTTCCGAAATTTCTGAGTGTTTCCAGAGATAGCAAAGATTTTCATATACATCGCCGGCAGTTTTCGAAAAAGTTTATGCAATGCCTTTTCGAGCGATAACGCGGAGAATAAAGAACTTTACTGTTGATGTAAAGGGCATCCATGTTATTGCATGGTTCCTCGATCGTAAAACTCAAAAAGAACTTCACTTACTTATGTTTTCATATTTGGAAAGAAATTTATAACCGTCTTACTTTGAACAAATGATTTTAATATTTTTGCTTTTACCTGCAATTGAACGATCTTGTCTTTCTTTTTCCATGCTTGTCATAGGCTTTGGCTTACAAAAGCCTTCAGGTTTTTTGTCGTAATGCTCAACGACCAAATTTGGCATCACTATCAGCCTTGAAACTGACAAATGTTCCAAGTATTGTGTCATCTCTGGTTTTTCTCGAGTAAGTTTCAAGATCTGTACGTGCTTGTTCGCTGTACTTCTTTATTAACAACATCCATTTCACCGCCAATGGCCGTGATGCCGTCAATAAGGAGTTTTTTGCGAGTTGTCAACTTATTAAGATATCCGGAAACATCGTTTCCCAGTTTTTGCAAACAAACTTGCCCAGGGAGAATGAGGAAACTTAGAAATTCAAGCCTTAAACTATTTTTCGAGTGCTTGAGACGAAACTTTTGGTTGGCGAAATAAAACTTATCCCTAAGTACTTGGACTTGATTATGACGAAACAATTAAACTACCCAGTGTAACGCGCGCGCCATAAAAGCCCGCGCTGTCCCATTGTTTTCACCTGTTGAATAAAAACAAACTGGTAAAAGGTAGTTAAATGGCAAAAGCGATTTATCGTAAATGCTCTTATAAGCCCCTGAGGGACTTAAGGTGTACATACCGTGTTTATGGAACTTAGTTAAAGATTTTGATATTAAAAAACAAAAATGTCGCTTATTTCATAATTCTTTTTTAAATAATTTTATGCATAATACCAAATTGTGACGTAATAGAGGAGAAAGATCACAAAACAACAATTGTATGAAAAATTATATCTCGCCCCAGGTAACTGTTTAGGTGAGATCTCCTTTCGTCCTGGGACAACATTCCTCATGTAAACAGAACCTTTGAGTGAACTGATGGACCAGTCCCGCAGTTTTGTGCTTTTCAAGTGCGGCAAAGTGGAGTGATGGCGAAATCTTAACCAGTTACCATTTTCGCCTTGTTAAGTGTACAAGGTTTTAAAGTGACCGCGTGATTACCTCGCTGCAGCCAGTTCCCGTGATCCCTTCCCCGCCCGCCTCCCCCCC
>JAOBAT010128731.1:0-12642 GCA_026413305.1 Hydrozoanthus tunicans
GTAGTAGTAGTAGTAGTAGTAGTAGTAGTAGTAGTAGTAGTAGTAGTAGTAGTAGTAGTAGTAGTAGAAGTAGTAGTTTTTACGTTGGTTCTATGCGTGCGTATGTTTTTTTCATGTTAACAAACAGCTTGACCTGCAAATCACGCTTTTGTACTTGGTGTATGTTTTTCCTGTTGGGCTTGCGAATTCTTGAAACGAAAAGAAATGTATTCTTCCTCTGTTTTCCAGCTCATGATTCGTTTCATTTTCAAATAGCTGTTTTTCAGTTCCTTTCGAAAGTTTGCGTTGTATAGCGAATACAGAGCTGCGTTCATGATAGGGCTTAGATAGTATGTATAACCCAAAAGGGTGAACGATATAACACCAGCCCTACTCAATCTTGGGACGTCGATAAGACTGTATGCGTTTAACAAATCCCGGATGAAAACTGTTCCCCATGAGATTGAGAAAGTTACTACTGAAAATACAAGCACTCGCAGTGATTTAATTTTTGACTTGGCAATAATTTTGTTCGTAAATCCGGTTTTACTTCGTTTCCACAACTTTAAGGTGGTCAAGCAGTATGTTATAACCATGGTAACCAATGGAATGAAAAAGGCAAAAATGAAATACATCGAAAATGTAACCCGCCCTTCCTTGTCTGGCGATATACCACAAGCGTATTTCGGCTCTGGTGCCATCGTGGTATTAAATACTGTTGGCATAGTTTCGGATACTGGAGGCAAATGGGACCTGTTGTAAATTTTGCTTCGAATCGAGTAATCTTTATCTTTTGTGAACTCTGAGAGTATACCAAAGGTTTTCTCTGAGTGACAAGAGACATTCTTAATGATTGTCAACTCTTTGATAACCTCGAGTTGAATACTTGTAGCACTGTATAGGAATGGAGCAGCACATACTCCTGCATACAGCCATACTGCCAACATTGCATGCAAACGGTTTACTGAGGCAACAAAGGTCTTCAGTGGCATTGCGATACTGAAGTACCTATCGATGGCTAGCCCAGAAAGGAGAGCAAAGATTGCAGCAGCGCATGCGCGAGTGAAAAATAACTCGACCTTACATTGAACGGGGTTTGGGTTCTCTGTAGTCGAAAAGGTCGCAATAAGTGGTGTTCCAACCAGAAGAAAGAGTAGCTCTATGACAGACAATTGGAAAATTAAAAAGTTTGACAAGTTCTTTTTCAGCATCTTACTCCTTAGCATGACACAACATATAGTGACACCGCTCACCAGCCCAGCAAGGCAAACTGATAGTAGAACAGCAAAGAGTAATCCCGAAAAATCTTTTTCCAGAGCATGGTGCTCCAAAATAGGAATGGTCGCCCACCGGTAAAACTTTTCCCATGATATAAATCACTTATAGTACTTTCGTTGACGGTGCTGTTCTTCATCATACCGTGAAAATCAAACAACAGATAAACTTCAAATTCGTTCGTCTTTCTATTGGATTAGGAACGCATTTTGCGTTCTTTCGTTTTTCGTTCTCACTGTTTCTCCTTTTATAGCTGTATGGATTGTCGCTCGCGATCGGGCCGGACTGATTTTTGTCTCTTATGGCTCAATAGCTTTTCACTTCGACTTACTTTTCTCTTCTTATAGAGCTCTGTATAGCTTCTTGCTTGGGTCGGACTGGATTTTTCGTCGTTTTTAGTTGAATAGCTTTTCGCTCCGACCAACTTTTCTCTTTTTTTAACTGTATGGCTTCTCGCTCGCGCCGGACTGGATTTTTGTCCATTTATGACTGAATAGCTTTTCGCTCCGACCAACTTTTCCCTTTTTATAGCTCTATAATTTCTCGCTCCAAAAGTGTTTTCTTTTTCGTACAGTTGTTGTATAGCTTCTAGCTCCGACAGAGTTTTCTGTTATCTAGCTGTATAGCTTTCCACCCGACCGAGTTTTCAGTTATGTAGCTGTGGCCCTTTAATGCACATATATCCACTTACGGAGATACGGCGCGTTTATGATTTCTCTCAAATAGATTAAATAGTAATTACTTTCCTTTAACTTGCATTTGTTGTTTACACACTCTCCTGTAATAGAAGTCTCTTCACTCTCTTTCTGAGAGCTTTCAATTACTTCAAACAAAAATTCAATACACATTTCCACTAGCAGCTAGGTTTAATTAACATCCTATTCACTGATGCTGATAAAGGCGGATGTTTCCGCTACATTGACGTTTTTTTTCATTTCAAGCAATTCATAATGCGAATGTTTTGTAGTTTAGAATGACCACTTTCTAAATCATGTTTTGTAGTTTAGAGTGACCACTTTCTAAATCATATTCCGGGTACATCTTTTATCTGCTGCAAAAAAACCCCCAGAAAGTAAAAATTTTCTCTTAAAGTCCAGGATTTCTTGATATCGAAAGAATTTGGAACTTTATGGATATGTTGTAGAAGCCATTTAACAGGAAAAGCTATAAAGTTGTAAAGCTCCAGTAGACCGCTTTGTGTTGGCGCGTTAGATATATATGTATTTATATATTCTGGGGATATAGGGATTTATTTTTTCTTCAATCAATATTGAGCAAGATATCAAATGTACACACCACTCAAATAGTAAAGTTCCTTAATTATAAGAGAAAGTTATCATCTTGCGCAAGAGAACCATAAGTTATTGCAGTTTGTTTCACAAGTTATTTCTTTGTACATATGGGTTTCCAACTTGAGAGATCCGTAGTTTAGTTTAACTCTTTACTGCTGATCATTTTCTTTTGCAATTAGCTACGAACTGTGAACATATTTTAAAAAATCAAGAAATTAAAAAAGTCTGTGTGGTAGAAAATTTTCACGCGAGTTATGTCCTTTAACGTTCTGATTAAGAAATCAGGAAAAGTCAGGAAAATATTGACACTTAATACAATTCAGCTCACGAATTGTATTTACACTGATCTCGTATATCCGTCAAACTCAAGTATTCTAAGTTGTAACTTCTGCAAACTAACAAAGGTAAAAAAGCTCCTTGAGTTTGATAAAAAAATTATTGTACTATACATTGCACTATATTTAGATTTTTACACCATCAATTTCCATTCAAAACAACCAAAATTGTTTTCTTATATACTACCGGTCCTATATACATGTTACACCAAGCCTTAAAACAATTCAATGCTCTTGTTCTTGCTCTTGTTAGTTGTTGTTATTGCTGTTCCTATTGCTGATGTTACTGCTGTTGCTACTGTTGTTGTTAATGTTGTTGCAATTTTCGATGCCATTGCTGTTGTTATTGCTGTTGCTGTTGTTCTTATTATTACTATTGCTATTGTTGTTGCTATTATTCAGTTGCTATTGTTGTAGGTAGCGCTGTTTCTTTTGTTGTAGCTAATGTTGTAGCTAATGTTGTGCTAATGTTGTTGCTAATGTTGTTGTCATTGTTTTTGCTGTTGTTGTTATTGCTGTTGCTATTGTTGTTGCAATTGTTGTTGCCATTGTTTTTGTTGATGCTGTTGCAATTGTTGTTGCTATTGTTGTTGCTATTGTTCAGTTGCTATTGTTGTAGCTATCGCTGTTGCTTTTGTTGTAGCTAAATGCTGTTGCTATTGTTGTTGCTAGTGTTGTCGTTATTGCTGTTGCTATTGTTCAGTTACTATTGTTGTAGTTATTGCTGTTGCTTTTGTTGCTGCTAATGTTGTTGCTATTGTTGCTGTCATTTTTTTAGCCGTTGTTGTCGTTATTTTTGTTGTTATTGTTGTTGCTAGTGTTGTCGTTATTGCTGTTGCTATTGTTGTTGCTAATGTCGTTATTGCTGTTGCTATTGTTGCTGCTTTTGTTGTCGTTATTGCTGTTGCTATTGTTGTTGCTAATGTCGTTATTGCTGTTGCTATTGTTGCTGCTATTGTTGTCGTTATTGCTGTTGCTATTGTTGTTGCTAGTGTTGACGTTATTGCTGTTGCTGTTGTTCACTTGCTATTGTTGTCGTTATTGCTGTTGCTATTGTTGTTGCTAGTGTTGACGTTATTGCTGTTGCTGTTGTTCACTTGCTATTGTTGTCGTTATTGCTGTTGCTATTGTTGCTGCTATTATTGTCGTTATTGCTGTTGCTATTGCTGTTGCTACGGTTGTTGTAATTGTTTTTGCTGTTGTTGTTGTTAATGCTGTTGCTATTGTTGTTGCTGTTATTGTTGCTATTGCTCTGTACTAGCTCGAGCGAAGACGTGCCGGAGACTTTATTAAAGACCCGAAGACTTGTACGCGATTGGAATCCTAGCAATAACAAAAGAAATTTTGTATTCAAACAAAAGTGCCTCTGGTCTACTAAGAGTTTTTTCCTTTGTAAACAATTTATCTCTTATACTCAGTAGTCCCTGATTACAATATTAAAGTTTTTGGTAAAAAAATGTTTTCAAATAATTATTCATCAATTTAATATTCCAATTAATTCTACAATAAAGAAACGACTATGGTTATAACAATATATATATATAATGTATATATATATGCATAATGCAACAAAGTGCACCTTTACTCTGCTCATTGTTCTAAATATCGGTTTCCCTGACAGCAGGAGTTGCTTCAAATTTTTGCCGCAAATTCTTGACTCTCCCATTCATTCTTCTCGCAGCTATTTCCCTGGATCTACCATCTAAAACAAGTATGAGAAGACAAACAGTCGTCAAGATTAGGTTGAAAACTCTGTTCTGCTTACTTTCAAATAATCTAAATTCTACAAATATTAAATACATTGCTTAAGTCAATAGGGCTTATGCATGTTGAAGTCTAACTAGCCAGATTCGCCGCCAAGCCTCGTATTCAAGAAATAGGTGTGAGCATTTTGCATGAGCAACAGTGTTCACGAAGGAGCTCTTTTCATTTGTGGACGCTTTGGGATTTGATTTTTGAAAATAGTCACACTTTCGTGATTCAAAAGCGAGGCTTGGGGTGTTTGACGTAAACCTGCATAAGGCCTATTAAACGTGCGCGCATTAAAAATATTGTCTGCGATTTTAAAAAAATGTGCCTTTATAATACAATAATTAGGTCCTTACCCTTTTCTAACCCTCGATAAAATCCGCTACCAAAGTATCTTGGATATTTTCCTGGAAGAAAAAAAAATATAGGATGAAAAAACAGTAGTATGCTAGCCAAGAAAACCATAAAAGGCGATTTTCAAAGAATTATAGAATCAAGTTGTATTTTCTCAAAAAGAACTGCGAACCGTTTTCTTACCTTATCGATCCATTCTAGCTAAGCAGTGCAAATTCACGCAAAAGCACTCAAATATTTTGTATCATTGGTCAATGAATTTTAGCAGCAAAAAAAAAATCTGAGTGCTTCCTAAATATAAGAGTGTAGCAGTCACATATGCCTGCAAGTTTTCTAAAAAAAGTTTACTTGAGGTGTACATGAAGTATAATAGA
This sequence comes from Hydrozoanthus tunicans, assembly GCA_026413305.1. Taxonomy (NCBI): domain Eukaryota; kingdom Metazoa; phylum Cnidaria; class Anthozoa; order Zoantharia; family Hydrozoanthidae; genus Hydrozoanthus; species Hydrozoanthus tunicans. The sequence goes on from JAOBAT010128731.1 coordinate 5,359, forward strand.
AACCTTAGAAAATAACATTTGTTCACTGATTCCCTATTACCTTTGGAAGGTCTTCTCCTGATACGGGTTGACAAAGCTTTGTTTTGCTCAAATAATTCACCTAGTTTCCTCACTTTCTCTTGGTTGGGTGATCGGTCTATGATACTTTTCTTGTTTGGCAGCACGTATGATACTGCAATTAAGTACGAAAAAAACGTCGTTGTTGGAAAATTGTACATCATGATTAACTATTAATCCGAAAAAAACATCAATTTTAAGCACGTTGCGCGCCGCATTGTACCGGGAGATAGGAAGTGAGACATGGCCCACAACAAAGATTTTAACTTTCACTCTTGACTGTGGAATCGAGCTTATGACAACAAAAACAGTTCAAGCGCTCACTCACTTCCCTTAACCAACGTCACACATTACCTTCGTTTTCCGCTGACACGTTGACGAGCGTTCACGCTCAAGACCCCGAACGATCCAAAACACAACACATTCAAACAAAAATTTCTCGGAAAATCAGCGCGACACAAGAAAAAAAACTTCAAAATACGGTCGCCACACCTTAATAATTTTATTTTTTTAAAAGGTTGATTTGTGGTTCAGTTCCACTTTAACTTAAACCATAACACTAATTCAAAGAAGAGGAAGGCACAGGTCGATAACTCCCGAAAATCACCTACCTGAAAGATCTCTCGTTCCAGTACAACTACGATTAGAATGTTTGTATTTCTTGAATGCGTTACTCGGTTCTGCGTTCAAGACCGGCGATCTTATCACAACTTGTTTCGAACTTCTAAAGACTTTCGATGCATTTTCCTTGTTTTCCTCTGCATGCACTGGTGAACGGCATTTAGCATTGGAACTATTCTCAGTCTCTGTTGCCCCCAATTGAGAGCTGGCATCCATTTGTGTCACTGGAACCTCCAAACTCTTATCATACTGACACGTACGTGATTCAAGGTCATAGTTTGTGTCGCCGGTTTGAAAGGCACTTTTGGGCTCGTCGGTTTTAGTACTATTTTCAGCCGACGACAAATCGGCAAAATGTTCCAAATCTGTGCCGTTTAAGTTACTGGAAATAAATGTAGCGTCTGGGTGTTTTCCTTCACAAATATGGTTTATTTCTTGTTTTTGAAATGTTTCCCCTTGTGTTTCCCAATCGTTTGGAATAATTTCACCTTCAGCCCCCTTATGTTCTTTGTTTATCCCAGAATGAAGCACTGCGGAGGTATCCACGCGGTGTTTAAGACCTACGCCATATTGGCTGTCTCGAGAATAAATCACAGAGAAAGTTCCATCGCTGCTTTTCTGAAACTGGGCTGAGCCGCCAACAAGCTTACAACTTGGAGGTTCGAGATTATGGGAACTTGGATGGTCTTCGTAATCTTCAGCGTGGTCTTTGTTAAACAAGCTAGATGTGCTGCTTAGTTGATAGTCCCTATCCGTACAAAATGTTGTGTGGGAAACATCAGAGACGCAGGGGTAGAATGTGGAATTTACATGCGGGTCAGTTGTGAATTCTGACGAGCTGATTGAGTAAGCACAAGAGCCGTCGTCAGTCCAATATAAAGGCGGGAGAGTGCGTTCCTCGGCAACCTCAAACTCTTCTTCTTCCCCGCTAGCATCATCAATATGCGTCACGAAGACGTCCGGTTGGTTGCTAGCTGCCTCGCTCTGGTTCACTGTTCGTAAGCTCTCCGACTGGGAGTTGATTGAAACATCCAGATAGACATCGTCACACTAGAAAAAAAAATCACATGTTTTGTGAATATTTTGCTGTACTGGTTCAATCATATTTCAAAAATGATTTAACTTCAAAATACACAGTACAACAATAATTTATCAATGAGCAATAGCAAGATTTCGACTCCTTCGCGGAGCCTTGTTCACGCTAAGTGAGAATTCTCGAGATTTTAGCGGTCACGGGCTTTACAAGCACGTGATCCAACACTTTGACTTGGACTTGGTGTCCTGGACAGTCCCTGCGAATATGTCGTGAAACTTCAGAGTTGTTCACGATAACTCAAAGACTCACTTTTTCGACCCAAAATAATTCCCCAACTTCTGTGAAATGTTTGCTGTAGTTTGATCCAACTCCAAAACTCGAACTCCCCTTAAACTAATTTTTTTCAATTTTGCCCTAAATGTTGGGTTAACGGCAGTCGACAAGCAACTTAAGTTGCCACAAAGATTGATCCTCGAACTTTTGTGTTTATCATTATTTCAAGATAAAGCCAAGGTAAATGGCTTGTAAGAGTAACTAGAATTGACAGAACGTATTTTGAATATATGAAATAATAACCTATATTCATACAAACAGTTCAATCTCATAACTGTGCTATATAAAAGAACTTATGTAGCCGGAAAATTTGTATAGGGATACCGGAGTAGCGGTGGATAGAATTACTGGATCTGGTTTTATGAAAAACAAAATGATCAACATTGAAACGAATTATCTCAAGATTCGAGTTTGTTTAACACGGAACCTTGCTTCATCGTCATGTAATTAGCACAAAGGAGAAGAGCTTTGAAAAACTTAAATGGTAAATGGGACAAAAATTTTAGGATTTGGTATATACCTAACTTACTTTCATTCCATACAGACACTAAATCTGTTATGGTTACTGTACTGTTATGGTTTTTTGGTTTAATTTAATGTAAAAGTGTAATACTTTATAAGGAAAGTGTAAAACAATCGAATAAGAAAAGTAATTAGACCAAGATGTACTATGTGGTAACATTAAAAATAAAAAGGATTTGTTCGCTTTTGTTTTGGAATTCGAATTCTATGATTGGTTTAAATATTATAGCACAAAAGCAACATTGCTTTAAAATAGAATTCCAATGCTTTTTACTTTAGAACTGTACTTTATACTGGTCGATGTGTTCTCAGTATGAAAGTTTAAACATTCTGGTGTGGGAAAAGCGAAATGCTGCAGAACAATTAGAGGTTCTCTCGTTCTTACACGGGCCATTACTTAAAGTATTTAAGACGCCGCACCTGAACTTGTTCCGTTTTTAATTCTTTGTCGTCCTTCACAAGATGAGACCGCATTACTTTTTGACTCCCTAAAGAGATTTTATATAAAACAAAACGCGTTGAACGACAAATAGTGATGCAAGTTTGTTTTTCTCTTTTAGAGAAGAGGGAAAAGAAAAGAGTTACTTTACGATGGAATTGAAACACAACAGAGTCGAAGCAAGGATTCTTCTGCTTGGTATTTCAAATTTACAAAATAAATTGAAACTAACTATAGACTCTAAAATTTTAAGCCAATAAAAACTAGCTTACAGAGAAGATAAGAGGTTGTAAATACAAATATAGAAATATTATGAAAGTACATGAAAGATGAAACACCAGGTTATATAACGTAAATCCTCGTTTCAGCGCCACTTTTAGAATACACGCCAACCTCAAATAATCGCTGTTCTTTGATCCAAAACAGTTCATTAGAACAAGTGCCGCGGCGCTAACTTACAGAGAAACAAGTACCCCCCTCTCCCCATCCAACCTTTCATGATTACAATTTCCTTAAATGTGATTGGTGCACAAACTGCTGCATTTTGAACTAATTACTCTGCATATTTGCAATCGAACAGTAAAATCGGACGGTCGGCTTTAATCGGACTTCTGTATCTAACAGTTTAATGAGCTAATCATTTTATCCAAGTCTCTGCACCAATCTCAACATTGATTACAACTACTATGCAACCTATATGGGAATATAGGGAAATTATAAAAAGTGGATGAATGCCTCAACTGAATATTGCAATAGACTTTAATTATGATGACGTCGAGAGTGCATCAAAATGAGGCTTGGTGGTGTAATGCTACGTGAGATCGCGGGAGGTTTGGAACTAGTTTAACTGCTTTTGCTGTTCAGCGATTCATTACGCTGCACATAGCAACTAATTAAAGAGCATATGACACAAAATCAGTTTTTCAGTTTTCAGAAAGTATACTATAAAAACCATTGGTTTGCCAAGTTTGAGAAACATACGATGAAAGTACGCCAGGATATGGCGTGTAGAACTTTGAATTTTTCCCGCTAAAGTTGTCCCCTCCAAAAGACCAACAAAATGACGCAACAGGTCACGTGAGTCTCGCCTCAGTTCATCTAATATAGCGCCACGAAGCAAAGAGATAACTCGATTTTAAAACAACCGTAACTGCTAGAGCTTTCGATAGAATCTCTAATAGTTACAAATGTTTTAAAGTCGACCTCGGATGGACTAAAGCGAGGGGCACGTGTTCTGTTACGTCGTATTGTTGGTCTTTTGGAGTGGTCACTTTTAGAGGGAAAAATTCAAAGTTCTACATGCCGTATCTTGGTGTACTTTCATCGTATGTTTCTCAAACTTGGCAAACCAATGGTTTTTATAATATACTTTCTGAAACCTGAAAAACTGATCTTGTGTCATATGCTCTTTAATTAGTTGCTATGTGCAGCGTAATGAATCGCTGAACAGCAAAAGCAGTTAAACTAGTTCCAAACCTCCCGCGATCTCACGTAGCATTACACTTAAAAGTGCACTTTTTAGTTTCTCGAAATCGAAATTGTAATGATTATGATTGATCGGTAACATTACGATATAGTTTTCATACACTGATTTTCAGTTCTTTGATTTTGCTTAATGTCTTAATTTAGTTAGAAACAACAACAGTCCTCTAAGTTTTCAAGACATGTTCATACTAAATAACCAGATTCATAGATATAACACCAGGTTAAGCAAATCATTTCACTTGCCCCGTACAAGAATTGAGCTTCACCAATTTTCCATTAAGTGACAAGGTCCAATGATATTCAACTCATTAAGCAATGATATTAAAGACAATGTTACTTACTCTTCATTTACTAAAAAAGTCAAGTCACATTTAATTTCAAAATATTGACCAAACTTCTACATTAACGTTATCTTGTCATATCTATCTATTTTTTCAAAAAATAAAATAGGTATAAAAGAGGAAGACTGATTATCATATTAACCCCCATCGCTTCCTATCAGTCGTACTTGCCATTTTCCTTTCAACCTTTATGTAATACATTAAAGTTTTCTTTTCGGTAAAAAATAAATGGCAAATAAAGAAATGAAAAAAAAGAAAAAAGAAATGCTTTCTAATGCGTTTGAAATTTGTTAAAGCTCGTGGTTTTATAAAACATATAAGTTTGTTTGAACGGATCAAATAAGAATTGTAAGCACATCAAAAAATTTTCATTTTGAAAAAACTTCTAAAAGCGGTCACTATAGTTAACCTGTCTATGTTTTTTATAAAAACCAAATTCTGGATTTGAAAAACATATTTTTCTAAAGGTTAGTAAAAAGGTTTTATTGTTAATATAATTGGCTTAGTGACAAGTTTTAGGCTGAGGTCGAGCCAAATTAAGCTACGTTTGTTTGGACATTGCGTGAGTCAGCAAACAGCTGAGCAAATACAACATTTAGGTTATAAAATATTTATAATACAAAAATAGAAATCTTCACATTTGATAATTTTAGTTGAGATCCTATACGAACTCATTTTTGGTGGAAAATACTTGGATATATTTTTAGTTAATATCAACCAAGTTTATTTGACTCTATTAGCTTTAAATTTAAAAATAAAGTGCAAAGTAGTTTCTATCATTAGGCAAGTTTGATTTTAAAAGAACACACTTCTAGTTGTGTACATTGCATTTCAGACTTTCTAGCTATGAGTCGTAATTAATTTTAATGTTACTTGGCAAACATTCATTTTAGATAAACACGAGATAATAAGGACACGTCTTCGCATAAATTAGTCATACTAGTTAAATGTAACTTTTGTTGCCTTTACAAGAAACTCCCTAAGGGTGAAAAAAAACTGTATTATGGATAAAACTAGCAAAAACCTATAATGAGGGAACAAGAAACTATTGAGCCTACTCCGGATCCTTAAGTCGCCTTAAAGTGCATATGAAGTGGAAAATTTTATTTCTTCAGTGGATAGGCCTTGCTAAATAAGAAATAGTGGTAAATGTTTTTTGCCAAAATATTTCCTGGTTCTTGAAACATTTAAGATTTTCAACTGACGACATCATGAGTGGTTCCGACAAATTTGCATTTTTTAAAAATCTGCCGCCAATCCATAACCTTTGGATGAATCATCGATGATTCGTCTACCTCGAGGTATATCAACAGCCCAACTTTGGCTAAAATACATCCAAATGTTACGGATTCGCAGCAGTTTTTTTTTAAAAATGCAAATTTGTCGGAACCACTCATGATGTCATCAGATGAAATTTTTAATGTTAATACTTCAAGTACTACTGTAGGAAAGATTTTGGAAAAAAATTTTTCACTACTATTTCTCATTCAGCCAGGTCTTTCCACTGAACAAATGTTATATTTTTACTTCTTATGCACTTTAAGTCGCACTAAGTCGCAGTCATTTTTCATCCAATTTTTCCTTAAATCGCTTTTTAAGGCGATTAAAAGTTGCCTTTAATTGCACTTTTTCATCCAGTTTTTCCTTAAATAGCCGTAAGTCGCCTCAAATCGCACTAAGTCGCAGTCATTTTTCATCCCATTTTTCCTTGAATGGCCTTAAGTTGCCTTAAGTCACAATAAATCGCTCTAAATCGCGGCGAATTAAGGACTTGGAGTAGGCCTTTTATTGAGAATCAGTAGTAAAAAGCCGTTACCAGTAGAAGCTACCGCCTTATGCACCTATCAATATAAAGCCCGAGATGAGGGGGTGGGGGGGATGCGGGCAAGGGTGGGGATTTGTGTCTGTGACCCGAAACTTTTGTAAAACGCCCATGGGTCGGGCGTTGAAAAATCGTCAAATTAAGTTCAAGGTCCCCACCCCGGGAACATAAAATACATCAAATCTCCCCTCCCCCGGCCCGGGTAATAAGGCAGTTACAAAAGGTTCTGAAAATGAAACTTGGAGGTTATAAAAAATGCATTAGCAATTTTTAATATGTTTCTAACACGGTTGAAAAAGAAAAAGGCAAGAACTCGTATTATCTTTTGTGGAATTATCGATTGTTATTGAGCACACATAAGTTTCCTCCGCAAAGACCTGATTGCAACTTCCAGTTCACCATGCAACTGAACAAAAAAAATTCAAAGGCATCTTATGAATGCACCGTCAAGGCTACTCGTAGACTCTGCTGTAGGTAACTCTAATGTAACTCAAATTCAACCGCCCGCCCCCGGGCTTGACAACGATTAAACTGCCCTCCCCCCGGGAAGGCCAGTATCGTCAAATGCCCAGCCGAGGGGCCTAAAAATCGTGTCAAATGCCCGCCCTATGCCCGCACCCCCGCACCC
>JAOBAT010128742.1:0-13886 GCA_026413305.1 Hydrozoanthus tunicans
ACTCTTCTCAATCCCTGACTATTCAACTCATCTACTTACTCTACTCAATCCCTGACTATTCAACTCATCTACTTACTTTTCTCAATCCCTGACTATTCAACTCATCTACTTACTCTTCTCAATCCCTGACTGTTCAACTCATATACTTTTTCTTCTCAATCCCTGACTATTCAACTCATCTACTTACTATTCTCAATCCCTGACTATTCAACTCATCTACTTACTCTACTCAATCCCTAACTATTCAACTCATCTACTTACTCTTCTTGATTCCTGACTATTCAACTCATTTACTTACTCTTCTCAATCCCTGACTATTCAACTCATCTACTTACTTTTTTCGATTCCTGACTATTCAACTCATTTACTTACTCTACTCAAATCCTGACTATTCAATCATCTACTTAATTACTCAACTATACTCTCTTTATTTTGTATTTATGTCCAATCCTGATTGGTCTTAAAATAGCTTTTAGACACTTTTGACTAGTAATTTTTCATAGATCATGGAAAATTATCTTAAGAAATACAAAAAGAAATGGAATAATTTTTACGTCGGGAGAAAGCTGGTTTCCCAAGGATCACACTAATCTCAATTTCATTATCTTTCGGCAGTTGGAACACGAAAGACTACAAAACAGTTGTACAGGCAACACAGGGGGCGGAAGCCACAACTAAAATCAATTATATTCCAAGGGCAAAAGGAAATAAACAAGGGGTGTCTATTTGACAGATTTGCAGAAGCTTTTCGCAGATTAAGGCGGCAGTACTTTGTGTTTCAACTGGAGAACTGCCTCAGTTCACGACTATTTATAGCTAAAAAATATTTTCTTAGAATACTAAAACTTCTTGAGGGTTGTTGTGACCGTACACCAGAGTTTGATATTTCAACAATGGTCAGCGGTTAGTAGTTAACAGTTGTTGTGATTTTAAGACCCTTAAGGACGTTTCATTGATCTAATGATTTGTCTCATAATTATATACAAAACTACAAACAGAGAGTTAGAAAGTGCATATGACAGGCACCGATTTTCAAGACGAATTTTCTTGTTCGTTTTATTGCTACATTTGAAGTGCCGTTCGGTTTGCTAATTCAGTAATGCCCTAGATAGTTCTTAACAGTTCACTCCCCCTCCCCCAGAAACTGTAACCTATAGCCTACAAAATAGGACAGCAATATATAGCCCCCCCATCCCCCCCTCCACAAAAAAATACATGTGCCGGTCGAGGACCTGGGTACTACTTCACATGCTTCACTGACTGTTTATACAAATTTTCTCGTTGCTAACAAAAAAAGCTCAAGAATTTTACCATGGAGTGTCGAAGCCATAAGCGATATATTTTTATATTGAAGTTAATGTTACCTTTGCTTTTAAGTTTGGCTGTGTTTGCTAATGATGGGGTGAGTTGTTTACAGTTAGACATTTATCAACTTTCGAATTTTGGCTGTACAGATCTATCGAGAATGTCGAAGGAATTAGTTGTTGTAAAACAGAAAATATAATCTTTCGTCGTGTGTAACTTCTGAAATCACCATCCATATTCTTGAAAGAACCGACACATTTCGGAGTAAATAACGTTTTTGACATACTGAATTATAACTCACAGTCTTGAAAAAGCTAGCGAGAGATCGAGGCTATAGAATTAACGTGACCAATTCGTTACGTTGTTGGGCAAAACCTTCAAAGATTTAGAACTATTTTGCGTTACATTTGGATACCGGGAACTGGTCAGCAGTGGCCAGTGTGTTTTGGCACAGTGTCGAGGTGTTAACAAAACTTAATATTTCTAACTTGTTTTGGTTTTTAACATTACAAAGGACGCTATCTCAGATTATAATTTAAGAATAAGACTAGTTGTAGTACCATGCCCTTACAAATGCGTCATATGACATCTATAACAAATTGTCAAATAGATGCATTTTCCTATGTGATCCTTAATTACTGTCAACGCACAATGGTTTCGTAAGTCTAAGTATTCCATAGTCCAAATTACTGCATTGAGAAATAACTTTTTGGCACACACATATATATAGTCCCAGTGTATATATATTTTACGGGAGAGCATATCTATTGCTTATGCATAAACCATAGGGGAGATTTAACTGCAAATTATCAATGTCAAGGCACCAATTAAAGAATGAATTGGAGGAATGGCAAATTAAATGGTAGGATTTGAGACTTGACGCTTAGTCTGTGATATACTCACGATCAGGAAGAATAATTTAAGAGTCATTGCCAAAAGTTTCATGCTTTTTGCAACAAGAAGCCCCAGTCAGACCACTATGTTGTGTCCTTGAGCAAGTCCTTTTTACCTGACCAGTCGACTTGGCTGTATAAATGAGTTCCATCCTCTGCTGGGGGCTAACTTGTGATGGATTGTTGTCCTGTCCAGGGGGAGCCGGTGACTTTCATCAGTTTACACTTGAAAAATCAGAGATATTGTTACAACTTAATTGGCCTCTTGGCTTAGGATAAGTTTTAGCTTACTGTAGTTTTTCTTACCTTTTTGTCCAGTTCATGAGCAGCTCTTCATTTGCTTTCTGGGCTCTTACATATACCCTCTTAAATATATTTTCCCAGCTAGCAATAGCTCATATTTCTTAATTTAGAGCTCTCCACAAAAACAGAAGAGAAAGTTGAGGAAGAAATAAGTGGGAAGCAATTTAACGAACAATTAGAAAATACCAGTTTAAGTTGTGAAATAGATTGTGCACACAGCTTGAAGAGCCAGAGAAGGCATAAACGGTTGTTTTCCTCAAAAGTGTCAACACATTGTTGAAACGTACCATCCTTCTCCCTCTTTACGCAAAACTGGTTTGTTTGAACTAAGTTTGTGTGTATCTGTGTTGCTTGACTGAAATGTAACTGCTCTTTTATTTTGTTTGCATGCTTATCTTCAGCTGCACGATTCATTTGATAACATAGATTATGATGAAGGTTATGCAGTGGATTCAGTACATGAGCGCACAAGAAGGGCAATTATCATTGATGCAGGTAAAGGACACAGTTTGGTTGATTGAATAAAATGATGTACCATAATATAACTATCTAAATTATTTAAATTTTACCTTATACAGGAGTGACACCTCCCTTGAAATGAAAGTAATATTATGTATTCTTCATTTCTTAAAATTAACCATGTGATTCCATCCAAGTATTGAGGACACAAACTATAGGCAAACCTAGTAAGGTTTGGAAAAATGTTTATATAAAGCAGTTTTGTTTAACTCCTGGTACAGATGAAAGTCCAAATATTTTGGGAAAACTATAATTTATAATATGTGTTTAAACTGTGTGGACATAGATTCCCATAGATTGTAAAAGTGGTGAGTTTTTAATTTGTCTGCTCAGACCACAACTGACAAGGGTGTGTTCTTGAAGATTGCTAGTTTTAGAGAGAATTTTAGTTTTGGTGATTTTTTGGAAAGGTTAAAAATTAAGTTTTAATGTTTGATGCAATTTTACTCAATATTTTTCTCATTCAATAATAATTTTTAACTTTAACACTATCCAACTAAATTTGGGTGTACTGAGGCCAAAAGTTGTCAGGTTATAAAGAAAATTGGTGGTCAAAACTACAGAAAATCTTACTAGTCTTCTGCTATACCCCCCTGAATATCCTTAGACAAATGCTTAAGAGCAGGCATTTTTTATGGAGAGATAGAAACAGTGTGTTTAAGGATTATCTCAATATTAATTCTGAATAATTCTGAAGCTATAATGATTAACAACAACATTAGTGACAGTTGGAGGAGGGAAAAAAATAGATGAAAATATTTATAATAAGCAAAGATTTTTTCTTTTTTTTCACTTTCCTCTAAATAAATATTCTCACATTTTCTCATCTCAAACCAGATAAAATGAAAGCCTTTGTTTTCCCACTCTCCCCTCCCAATAAAACCTTTTAACTTCAAAATTGTTTCAGGTTATAAATACAGATGTCTAAGTAATTTCTAATGAACTGTTGATTATTCTATTTTTCAGATGCACCACGCCCATCTGCAGAGTATCCCCTGGTAATGTTTTCAGGACTCCATTTTAACAACAACTCTGGAGACACGCGCTTTGAAAGATATAAAGAAGGCCAGTTTGTGGTTTGGGGAAGAACAGTTCAAAACCAGCAAAGAGAATTTATCTTTAGATCAATGCTCTTTATGAATAACAGAAACATTACTTTCAAAGGTGAGTAAAACAAGGGGGGGGGGGGGGATTCAGGAATTTTGAAAGGGGGTAGGGCAACTCCCTCAAAAACCATTAACTTTCCATGAATGCTTTCAGGCTATAATAAAGCACCTTGCATGATTCAGGTCCGAAGTTGGATCAATGTTTACCTAAACTTAGCTAAAACAAAAGAGTTTATGGCTATGTAGTCAGGTCATTGAAGAGCGGGAGGCGATCAAAAATAATCCTTCCCTCAATTTGCCATTGTAAAGATGATAATGACAATAACAGTGTTTAGAAAATTGTTATCATGATGATGATGATGATGATGATGATGTCATTTGCATGAAGAAGTTTTTTTTGTTCTGTATAGTAAATCTCAAATCAGTTTCTTTAAGGTTGGATACAAGAATGTAGATTAAAAATTTGACCCTCGTTTAAGCCAAAACTTGAACATTTTTAACACTTTTTAAAACACTTTTTAGAACACTTTTTAAAACTTGTTAACTCCAAAATTACAGCTTAAATCAGTTGCTGCAAGGTTGGAAACAAATTATAGATAATAAAATTTTAGAGTTAATACTGATTTGCTTTTGAACAACTTGGCCCTGGATCACAAATGAAGAAAAGTCCTGTTGTTGTGTGTACCTTGCAGTATTTGCCTCTAGGTTCCTCTAGGCAAAATTTACACTATCAGAGCTTTATATAAATCTTTGCTATTTTAAACAAACTGTATATAGAAAAAAAGAAAGTGTGACTTAACTTTTTATCATTGATCCATGTAGCTTGTTGCTTTGGGGGAAACAAGTGGTCCTCCAGAATCACCGATGCTACAAATATCTCCAACATTCACTTGTGGATGTTTGACAATCCTGCTGTGGGGGGTCATACCGGCATCTGGTACACTGAGTGGCCAAACTGGATTCAGGAGTTTGCTGTGAGAGTCGACAAGTGCGAGGCACCAGGGGGGTGCACTCCCCTAACTTGTGGCAGTACATGTTACTTTGGGACGTGTGGTATAGATGGCAAGTGTCAATGCGCAAGTGGCTACTCTGGGGATAAGTGTCAGACTAGTAAGTTCAAATATACCATATTGGTTTTTTTTATTGAGTTAAGTGACACTGTGTGCTGTGTAAATAGGGCTTTTGTCTTAACTTTTGGAGTCCCATTTGTTAAATAACTAGGAATGGCTGCAGAGTGATTACTGCATACAATTTGTTAATCAGGAAGTTCCAGCCCCAGTGTCAGCTTTTGTGTTTTGTCGTAAGCTTAGTTAGAATTTGCAGCAGTCTTGCCTGCAACATGTCTGCAACAAGGGCGCCATGGACACTGGCGATACCCAGTGTAATACATATGAAAACATTTGTCCAGGATTGGGGGGGGGGGTACTTTGGGGTCAAAAGAGTAGAGTAGACCCTTGGAAAAAGTCCCCAAAATATCTTAAAAAACACCAGGGATAAAAATTTTCCACCCTTAAAAAACCACTAGGTTTTAAAATTACCCTAAAAAATACTAATTGAAAGCTGAAATTTTCCCCAGGGTAGCTAGCGGGTTGGCACTAAGTCCTCTCATGTTGCGCTAAACGTGATATGCAGTGAATAACGATACGCGCGTAATAGGACGTTCGTCAAAGGGCTTTGTCTGAGGGAGCTGCCATAAATTCTATCCAGGGGGGGACCAGAAGGGAAAGTGCTAGGCCATGAAAATATTTTCAAAAAATTTTGGGGGCTATGAAAACAATTTCACAAAAATTGCTGGGCCATGAAACTTTTTGGGGGGAGAGGGGCATACTTCATGAATTTATACTTGCATATGGTATTTTAAATGAAACACCATTAATCAACACATTATTATAATTTGTGAAACAACATACAACTTTAATACCCAGCCCCTGCCAATCTGCTAATTCCAGTCACTGTAAAATACAATTCTGAATTTGTGAGTCTTTTATCACATCCCCAAAAGTTTTAATTGTTATCGAAAGATGCAAACATGTACCACTATAACTGTAATTTTTCTTGAACACTGAATCAAAAGAATCACAATATATATCATTGATGAGAGAAGCCAGCAGCAAACAATGTCATTTGTTTCTTCTCTACTTTGGATTTCTTATCCTGAATTTCTTTCTTCTTTCTATTGTTCTCTGTGGGGGTTGCTGCCATATCTCAGAGGTTGTCCGTAATTAATAATAATAATAATAAAGGTTTTAAAGTGCCGATATCTTAAAAAAAAATTCAACAACACTGAGAATTACAGTTTGAAGTTGAAAATGAATAAAAACGCATTAAAAATATTTTTTAAATAAGAACGTTTTCAGTCTTTTTTTGAAAGATCCTACGGAACTACAGTTTCTAAGCTCCACACTTTGTTCAGTATGGAATTAGCATCAAAAAGGAGCAGTCTAAAGGCAAGGACACTAATGCCTTTTGCTTTTGCAGCTTCTCTAAAAATTCTGAGAGCAACTTGACTGTGATTTTTCCCCTGAAACATCACAACTTGTGTAATTCCCACTGCCTTGGACAGAATACTTGTTTACATTGATGCTGTGACCATTTTTTGAATCAGCAGAAATTAAGTCTTTGTACTCCTTTGCAGCTTGTTTCCTCACTCTGGTCAATTTCCAGTTAAATACCTCGCAAATTGGGCTGGGGGAACTAGCATGCATATTTCGTTGTATAACTGCATCAGAATATCATTGATTAAAAAAATAGAGCTTTCAGCAACTGGATTTGGAATATGAAGTTAAGGATGGGCTATGAAACCAAAGTGAAATTTTTAGTTGGGCCATGAAACCATAATGCATGCTATTGTTGGGTCATGAGATTTTTTAGAAAATTTTTATGTTTCCTTCCGGCCCCCTCCCGGATGGAATTTCTGACAGCTCCTTTAACCTTTCATCAGTGCGCACGTTTGCTTAAACACAGGACTACAAGCATTTCAATAGCTAGGGGTTTTTCAACCCTAAAAATACCAGGCTTTACGGTTTACTGCATGAGGCTTGTCTGAGACTCATCTGTGTGTGTAGCTACCTGGGACACAGTTTAGGCACAACTGCGACATAGGTATTAAAGTGAACTAGGCTGCAGCCTACCCCGACCTCTGCGTCAGCCTTTGATATCGGCGACGCGACTGCGAATGCGATATATGTTCACATATATGCGCAAGCACAATGGCGACCTTGTCTACGGAATATCGCAGACAACATTTTACCCAGTCGACTTAGCTGTATAATATGGGGGCTTACCTACGGTGGATGATTGTCCTGTCCAGGGGGAGGCAAAGGTATTCAACAGCTTAACACTACAGAAAACTCGAAGTAAACTCCAGTGTCCGATTGGCCACTTGCCTCGAGAAAGTATTTGGCTTTATATAACTAGTATAAAATGGATGAAATGTGGTTCTGTCTAGGTAATTTTCCGGCAACGATCTGGTGTGATAATCCCAGCTATTGTTGGTTTGTCCAACTAGTGGACCATTATGAGGTCTCGGTTTGTTCAACTTTTCAAAAAGCGTTACTGTTTGTAATCATCTTAGGTTCGACTTACATATTACGAAACTCGATTAATCAAACTGATTGCTACGAGCGCTTTGCACCATGGGAGCGCCACATTTTTCCATTTTTGAAGTTTGTCGAAAATTCTGGAAATAAAAGCACAAAAGCGACGAAAATTCTTGGAAGGTAACTGACCTTGTTCGCAGAATAACCTTTAATATTATGTTAAGTGCTTGAATTGCAATTCCTAGTTTGGTTAAATTGTTTAATTGGAAGGTTGATTCAAGTGTACAACTCAAGCTGTTGTAGAAGAGTATCTACAAAACCCTGAGCTGGGCAATTTTTTTTCTTGTGTTACGGGAGTGAGGTTAGTCAAATTTGATAAAAATCCGAAATTATGTCGCCAAAAGTCTTACCCTTTATATATACTTCACAAGAGTTTGATTGAACCCACATAACATGAACGTTGTAACGTTTAGCTGAAACTTGGGTGCAACAACGATGCGAACCAAATTTCTGTGTGATGTTACGCGGTGAGACTTTTAGCTGAAACTTGTGTGCAACAACGATGTTAACCAAGTTTCGCGAGGCGTTGTGCACCGTGTAACATCAAAGGTTGGAACTTGTTCGGGAACGTTGAAACGTAATGTCGACGTTACTTATTGGCTTGCGCAGCGTGGCGTAAAAGGCTGTGCGAGACAAGTTTCACAAAGTGATGTTACACGGTAAAACTCTTGTTTTTGTTACTTCGTTGTTGTGACTATTGCAGAAGTCAAAAGCGGCTTTACTTTTCGTGAAACTGTCTAGCAGTAGAATTTTAAAAAGTTTCACGAAATCGACTTGCTAAACGACGCAACGCCTGCTGAAACTGGTGCACACAAGTTTAAGCTAAAAGTTTCAACGTGTAACAACGGCTTACAAACAAGCTCATTTTCCTGGCTGATTTCTGATAGAGATGGCGTCATTGTTTTGACACTCTCTCTTCCAGGGCCTTCAAATCCAGCCGTTTACCCAAGCATCCAATATCCTTTGCTGTTATTTCCCGAGACAAATTTTGGAGGAACGCCGAAGAAAATTGCTCCAAACACTTTTGGGTACTTTGCAAAAAATGACCAGAATGTGAGGAAAATGGACTACAGGTCTTTCCGCATCTACCCGAGGAGAAAAATGACCTTTTTTCATAAAGACGAGAGCTCTTCAGTGGAGAAGGAAGTGTCAGTCGGGACGGATGTAGAAGATATACAGAGCTTTATGACTATGAATGAGGACATCGCTAATCCACTATGGTATAACTACGAAAAGTCAATAAACATGGAGTTCGCGGTGAAGGTAGAGGATGTGCCGGCTTGCACGAACTGCAGTGAAACTGGGGGAAGCTGCTTTACAAAGAGTTGTGTTTGTCTGCCTGGTTACTCAGGGAGTAACTGCGAGACTGCGCGCTAAAATGGAGTTTTACCGACTGCAACAAACAAATCACTGGTTGTAAATATAGAGTTTATTGCACACTGGTGCGAGCATACGAAGTTTATCTTCGAGTGGAAAAAAGTGAACGTAGCCAGCAAATGAAACTGTTTTTTTCCGCGAGACGATAGTTTTCATATGTTCGCCCCAACGTTGGATTTAATTTTTGTTTTTACATGAGTGTTTTGCTTTAAAACAAAAGGAAAAAGTGAGAATATGCAAAATATGTTACTCGTATGCCGAATGTAGTTTCGTATGAAATCTACATGTGGCGTGTTTTACAGTAAAACACTCATATCTATATAACAAATGTAAATAAGTTCGTAGCGAGAACCCCTTTCCGAAAACCCAGTCAGTTCCCCACGATCGAGATACAAAGTCGGTCAATTCAAACTTTGTTGTTTTGAATTAAAAGTGTTTTTGCTTACGTAGTATTTCAATACATCTTTATACACGTTTGATATGAATTTCGTTCATGTGTGCTTTAAGTTACATTTCGCAAAACGTTAAACCACAGGCAGCCCAAAATCACAATGTAAATAATCTCCACATTCAATAAACAGTTTACCTTCAACGTTTCATCTATTCAGCTGGATGACCGGGCTTGGAAAACTGTCTCTCCCACTTTACTGTCTGCTAACAGTTTACCTTTGACGTTCTCTATTCTGCTGGAAAACTGTATAGTAAAATCTTGTGTCAATCTGTTCACGGGCAGCCCAAACTCACAATGCAAATAATCACCTAACTGAACCGGTAATAAACGATTGTATGTAAAGGTTTACCATCGACTTTTCATCTCTCCTGCTAGGGAATTGGGCTGGCAAAGCCGCTTCATGCAATCTACCCTGTCTGCTGCTGCCTTTTCTGCATCTGTAAATGGTTTTAAGCTTTTCTCCTCATTTTCCATTGCAAGTAGCGTCTTTATCCAAACTCCCCGCATGCAGCCTGCCCTGTCTCCTTATTTCCATATAAGGGCAGTATAAGGTTCGTGATCCAATCACAGGACGTCTCCTAACCACTTCCATATTTGGCGTTGCAGTATCAAGCTAAATTTCTCCAGGCGAGCTCTTCTTCTTATGTTCGTGATTTTCATCGTTCAGTAAATGTTCAGAATTCTACTCAGGCGCAGTGTAGCGTCTTTTTCCACGATTTATGCAGCATGTCCTGTCTCCTCCTAAATACATGGTTCGTACTGTTTGATGAAAACGAAATTCCAGGAGGCCTTACCACTGGAACGGTTCGAATCCCATCGAGGTCAGAGATTTTTCTCTTTCCTTTGTGTGGGTTTATGGGGTTCTTTGTTGATACTGTAGATCAGCGAAAATTGGATTATAACCTGTTCCAGTGGTAAGGTCTCACTCGAATCTATACTTGTATTCACAGACAACACTTCCAACAATTTCAGGAGTTTCCAGACCAAACTTTCTCTCGGCAAAAAACAAAACTCTACCACAATAGCAAAGACTGGTACATTAGTCAATTTAAGTCTGATTCTGAAACATTTCTGTAGCATGGAGATCTTGTATTCAAATAAATGACCAAAATCTTCCTGCAATGTTGTCTAAATACCAATTGTACCATTTCTAGCAAGATGCTTCAGTAGATTTTGGTTTGTTTGTTAGTTATTGAGTTGAAATATTTTCCACAAAATTGCAGGAGTATTCCAACTGTACTGGGAAATTAACTGTTTTCCAAGGGTAGTGCAAACCATGTAAATATTGCGTCGATTTCATCGGTTTTCATCCTTGGGATCATTTCGCCGACCCTATTCCCAATTTTAGACTTGTCGAGAAAATGCGGGATTTCTAAATCGCACCAAAAAGCTTCTAATAATAATTCTAGTAGACGAAAAACTTGTTGAAAAGAAAATTCTAAAAAGAATAACAAATAATTAGACCTTATAAAATCAAAGACCAGGGTCGACATGCACGAGTTTTTTTGTGACAGAAAATTTTTACTTCCAAGGCGCTGGACGTTGGTTGGTTTGAAGCAAAACTGTCGTTTTGACTGTAAATCTTTTTTTAGCTTCATTACTCGCAGGAGGCTGGAGAACCCACGAGGTTTTAAAATCCCAATTGCATGACTGAGTACCTACAGTCTAACGTCTTTGTCGGAGAAAACGCAAAGGTCTAATCGCTTGCAGATGTTAAAGCAAAGGCAGCAGCACCTACTCGGTTATGTCGAGACTCCCGAGTGATCGACCGGCACCGGGAGTCGAACCCAGGCCTCCCGCACGACAGACAGGCACCTTACCAGGTGGGTAGCAAGCGCAAAGTGGACGGGGAGACGAAAATTTAAAAAATTGTTGAGGTTTTTTATAAATTTTCGTCTCCATTACCACTCCTTCCCCATTGCCTTTGGGCTTGCTAAGCAGGCTACCGGATGAGCGGCAGTTATCGCTAATCACTGAAAACTCCACGGCTGGGGTTCAAAAGTTGACAAAGTTTAATCCTGGGTTGAACGAAAACTTAAACAGTTTTTCTTCCCTTAGCAAAGGTTTGCGGTTCCCTTGTCATTTGATTTCTAAAATTACAGGTCAAATCACCCTCTGTAAGGTTGGTAACAATACCGTAGGTTAAAAACTTAACCCTGCAGGGTTAATGGTAATGGGCCTTTAACCCTTTCAGCCCTAAGGCACTTGTAACATCTAAATTCTCCTTACAGTAAACAAAAGAAAACAAACTGGTTAGTGCTGAGAATATGAAATTCGATCATCCACCAAAAACTCTTGGAGATGAATTAAGAAATTCTCCCAAACTTCTCATAGGAATACTATGGACTTAATTTGGGAGAATTTACAAAATCATCTTTGGGAACTCTTAGGGGTTAAAGGTTTAAACAACAGGGCCTTGCCTAACAAACCACATTTTCTTGATAGTTTCACCTGCCTTTTATACCAAATAGTTTTTAATAAACAGTAAAACGGTCTCAAAACAACATTGTATTATTACAAACAACGAACGTACAAAAACCAAAATAAAAAACTATTAATGAAAACTTTATTTTTTTGTCTCCTAATAAAAATACAAAGCTAAAATAAAACGGCTCTTCACAATACATTAGTTACTAATTAGTATTGGCTAAAAATTGTTCTTAAATCAAATTTACAATCTGCCTCCTCGTGCTCCGCGACCTCGTGGGTGAAATGAACTCCCGCGTGATGTGCCACGCCCTAAAGGAGAACACAGAATCAGTTTTAGTCTAAAGTTAGAACGCACGCATATATTAAACTGCAATAAAGCACATTTAAGTAATGTTCAAATTTTCATCCTGCGAACACATCAATTTGTATACAAATAGTTTTAAAGTAAAAAGCAGTAAAACTCTATTTTAAAGTAATGTTTCTAGATCTTTTGTGCTACAATAATTTAGCCAATAATAGAACTCAAGAACAAAAGCAAAGAAAACCTTTTAACTTTCAATGTTCCCCACATGGAATTTTTCTTGAATTTAAAAATAGAAATGTTTCAACTAAGAAGGATTGAATGAGTGTACTGGAAATAAATACATGAGCTTACTCATGAAGATACGCACAATTTTTAAAGCTTAGCCAATCAGACCAACAGTTTAGCAATATCGCAATAAGCACCTGTCAGAAATTTAGAATTTTAGAACTTACAAAGATTGTATGGCTGGGTGGCAAGAGTTGTCTCAACTGAATACAATTACTGTAAACTTCGGAGTTTTAAAAGGCTCATTTCTCCAGTTATGCTTTTATTATGTAAACAATGAAATTCGCCTAGAGAGGCGTAGTAAAAAATTTCCATAACAAAGCCCGTGGAGCTGAAGGGACATTTGCCCAACCTGGTGGGATTCTCTTGATTCGTCGAGCTCTCCCTGCATGCGGGTGAAGACCACCTGCAGTCAAACAGGAATCAATCAAACACTTTCCAGGTTAAATTTCTCAGCTATTTAGGTTATGTAGACCACTGGTACTACCACTATCACAAACCACTAAGGCCAGTTTTCAACGCCGTGCTAAGCTTGCGCAACTCTGGTTTGACTGTTACACGACACGGGCTTGACTTGGTTTAAGACGTCGAACTTCTGTCGAATCTTTGCCTCATTAGTTCAGAAACTCTCATTTGGAGCTTGGAGCCAAGTTTGTTGCCATGGTAGCAAAAATCAGTAACTACTCTGAAGAAAACCTGTGACACATCACCAGTCCAAGTTTGGTTTTAATTCATCCAAAGGCTACGGATTTACAGCAGACTTTAAAAAATACGAATTTACCTGCCACACTTGTGACGTCATCAGTTGAAATCATTAAAATGTTTTTATCTCGAGAACCATAAAAGATTTCAATAATTTTTTTTCACCGCTATTCCTCATTTAGCAAGGTCTATCCACTGAGGTTACAAATTTTTCATACCATAGGCACTTTAAGCACGGTGTCTGAGACAAACCTTAATTAGCTCGAACTAAAGTCGTGTAGCAAGGGTCAGCTTGTCATGCTACCCAACTATGGCTCTGGTTGGTTACAAACGCCGCGCTAAAGGATTTTCTCATTTCAGGTGAGCTAGTACGACTGTAGCATGGAGTTTGAAACGGACCTGAATTAGATTAATTTAACGTGCTAAGGTGCAGACGAAGCGACTATGATGGCGTGCTCTAAAAACAAATTAGCATCTAGACTTATTTGGTAGAGCACTGCAAGAGAGAATAAAAAGGTCAAGGGTTGAAATCCCAAAAAACAAATTAGCATCTAGACTTATTTGGTAGAGCACTGCAAGAGAGAATAAAAAGGTCAAGGGTTGAAATCCCAA
>JAOBAT010128742.1:13986-35580 GCA_026413305.1 Hydrozoanthus tunicans
AAAAACAAATTAGCATCTAGACTTATTTGGTAGAGCACTGCAAGAGAGAATAAAAAGGTCAAGGGTTGAAATCCCAACTCTTCACGATTCTAACTTGCACTTACCAACTAAATGACGTATAGTACTACAAAATCATTTCTCAACTCATCTTTTATCCAAAGCTCACACCCTTTACTAGAATCATACTTACCTCTTTGTTGTCCGCCCCTGGCACCTGCACCGGACCACGTGCTACTTGTGCCAGCTCCCGGCCGCCGCAGTTGGACAACGGTTCCTTTTGGCCGACTTGGATCTAGGTACAGGTGAAAACACATACTAGTGAATTTGAAAAGAAATTTTATCATTCTTGAATAACTGCCATTCAGGAAAACAGATAAAGCAAAAACCTACGTGTCAAAACCTATGAATATTTAAATTCTAAATAAAAGACCCTGCTGGCAGAAATTTGCCATTTTGTTACCCATAAATATGAAAACTTGTTTTGCCATGCAAATTTTAACAGGTTCTTGTATGAGGTGTTGCTTTACATTTTCATTGCAAAAACCCTGTTACCCTCAAAATCACACACGTAAACTGTAATTACAAAAGATATAAGAAAATCCTCACTAGAAAAGGACAATCTCATATGCTGTAACTTAAACTAAGAAGAATGTGTATCTGTATCTTGGTCCTTTCAACAAGGGGGGTTAAAATGCACCACACAGTACAACCCCTTGCAATTTAATAGATCTACGTGAATAAAATGCTTATAATGAAGGAAAAATATATACTTTACTTTTTTATGGTAACGGCAACAACCATGTCTACTCCGCAGAAATAAGAACCTAATTACGAACGCACTTAGCCTACCCCAAAATATAAGAATATGTTCTTTCACGCGGAATTCTAGTGTATTCTCAATCGTAAGAAAGAACAAAGGCTGATTCAGTAAAAAATTCTCAGGAGTAGCAAATAAACAAAACTACAGTTTCTACTGTTACCCAAATTCACCGCTGATGCTTGAAACTACTTACCGCGCGAACTGTGATCAATGCTCTAGATCAAAATGAAACTTTAAAATACTAGTAGCCAGCGCGAAAAACTTACGCTTACCGAGTTGCTACGCATTTCCTTAC
Organism: Hydrozoanthus tunicans; assembly: GCA_026413305.1. Classification (NCBI taxonomy): domain Eukaryota; kingdom Metazoa; phylum Cnidaria; class Anthozoa; order Zoantharia; family Hydrozoanthidae; genus Hydrozoanthus; species Hydrozoanthus tunicans. The sequence goes on from JAOBAT010128742.1 coordinate 15,102, forward strand.
TTTAAAATAAATCTACCTTAAGATACAAATCATTACAAAGAAACAAATATTAATCTAAATATAGAGAAACGAAGCTGTAAAGAAAAGGAGATGAGAAAGAAACTATGCCCATGCTCTAGATGAAGTGGAAACTCGGTTCCCAAATGTTTGTGTAGTGACAAAGATCAATAGCTTATTCATTTTTGTTAACATCCTGATCGACGTCAAATGGCGCCGCCTGAAATGGCTTGGACACGTCCTCCGTATGGAAGAGGCACACACAGGGGAGAGGCGTGTAAACTTTCAAGAGATCGCCAAAAATGGCGTCGCCGTGTGGTGGCCCTATTTCCCACTCGGGAAGAGGGGGATAAGTAAGCAATTTGTTAACACATACAACACTTCAACAGTTCAAGTGGCTTCAACAGCCAAACACGGTTTAACGAACCAAGAACTGAGACCCATTTAGTACAACTGAGGCACGAAACCACCACACGCGTTTGTTAAACATTGTGAAATGCATTTGCAACCTACCTGAACCAGCTCCACTGGCTGACGGAGCGCTTTCCTGCGACACTCCAGCTGTTTCTTTACCTTCTGTCAAAATGCGCAAAAATAACAGAAATTAGAATATTTTAGGAAAAAACTAAAACCAAAATCCCGCTCTAACTACAAGAATGTAGGTCACTATTATTTGTTTTCTTTTTTATTTATTCGCTTTGCCGTTAACAAAATACAACACACAAACACACAAAAATTATAATAAGAAGGATAATAAATAACTGGGCAGGGCAGCCGCAACAGACATGCAGCCAATTACTGTGAACCCAGATATTAAGTTAAATTAAAAGGAACTAGATTAAAAATTATTAATAAAAGTTAGAAACAGCAAGAGAGTTTTTTCCTATGATTGTGTGTTTTATTACATGATAGGCAGATTGTTTTCCATGTACGAGGATCATCAGGATCATACGTATATTGAACGGCTAGCAGATAATCCATAATTAAAGAGCGCTGAAAGGTGCGCAGATTTGGCGTGTCAAAAATGAGAATGTCAGCGAGAAAGTTCCATGCTCGTATTGATCTAGAGAACACAACATAGGCAGCAGGTCTCCACATCGCCACGCACTCATTTGTTTATCTAAGTGAGTGCGATACTATAGTTATAAAGATATCCGTCTCTCTCTTTCAGTTATTCAACTACATAGACCTCAGTCAAACCAGTTTGGGACTGGGAACAACAGTTTGTAAGCGAGGTCATAAGGCTTGATTAATACACAAAGTCTACTCTGCACAATTTTGTGTGTCAACAGGAGTTCTCTTTTACGCATCTCTAAGAGCGGTGAGTGGCTGACATAAAAGATCAAGCGGGGTACTGTAGCCTTTGTTTACCGACTAAAAAGGCCTTTGTGACCTAACTTTAATACAAAGCACTCGTTCCGAGTACTAAACAGGTTTGGCAGCCATTTTTATAAGATCTATTGTGAAGACTTTTAAGTAATAATAACAGTAAATGTTCGTAGAACGCATGTTGCATGCATCAACGCGATGGCATCGATAAAACACATAAAAAAGCTTTTTATGAAGCTAACGTAGTTAATTACTAAAAAGATCGAAAGGGATAAACTGCTGCCTTATACCAAACAGAGTCTTATGCTGGTTCTGAGGCTCAGAAACTCTCAAACATTGTGGCAGCTCGCACAAAAGTCTATAGTTAGCTATTGAGAAAGTGTGGTCAGTGTAATTAGCGGAAGCGGAATTGAGTTTGTAAGGAGAGATACACAAGTCTTACACCAAGCGAAATCAATACTCTCACCTGACTCCCCAACAACAGCTGTCTCTTTCTCGCGGTTACTGTGCAAACAGAAAAAGATAATTTACAACAGTTGGGTCAGTATGTAAATCACATGCAAACTGAAAAGCAAGCAAGAAGAATGTGTTGCTAAGTGTAACGCAGTTCAACTATCAGAACGCCATTTTGTCGTTTGGTAAGAAAACAGATTTGCATTTTGCACAACTCCCCTGAAGAGGCTGAGTGCTTGGCAAAAAATATCGAGTAAGCAATTGTATATATACAGATTTTTAGTAAATCTAAGCAGATCTTTAACTCATTTAACTCTTTAACTCATGCATGCGAAGTTTTATCCTTAGTGCGTAAAAAAGGGTAAAAAGACGAAAAAAAGTCTTACAAAAATCCTAAATAAATAAGACAAGAAAGTGGTTTAACCTGCTTTTCTCTTTGTTTCCGTCCTCTTCTTCAGCACCCGGAGCCGTTCCCTCCTGCTCCAGGCTTTCCTGCACCACCGGTACGTTCTGTTCAGCGGTATCATCAGGAATCTCTGTAACAACCGTTGCGGGAGTAACAGTGATTGAAGGCACTGAAGCTACCTGTGGCACCGTTGCTGTGGTACTGACGTCAGCAGTTTGGAACTCGTGCTCAGACTCCAGTGATTCCAAGGAGCCTTGGGATGGCAAATCACGAGAAGCAGAGGCGATAGCCTGGGTGTCTGGTTCTTGCTCAATTCCTGTGGCTAATCAAATATTCGCAATATATATTTTAGCTTGCCTAGCGCAATAAAGAGAAGAGAATTGGGTAAGGGTATCGCATTGCTATTTGCCCGGTTAGCCTTGCTTTTGAGTTAGTAAACAAAAGGATATGTTGTTGAAAGCGAGGCTAACTGAACAAACCTCAATGCAGACAACGGAATATAAAAGACGTCGCCAATATAGCACAGTATAGCCCGGCCCTGCTGTTTCAAATTCAATAGAAAATGAGTAAAAGGTCGAAACAACCGAATTTATACTCAAACCCTGAGGAAGTCGGATTTTGTTCGAATAAGCAGGATGTTCGAGTTATCCAAGTTTGAACTAATTGGGTTCAACTGTAGTTATCGAAGTTTCTCTATTAACCCCCCTCTCTCAAATAAGCCCCCCCAATCTATGAATCCATCTTTTCAAGGCATGACATTTAATAAGCCCTCATCTCTCTTAAGCCCCCCCCCCCTCCCCCTCTTCTAAAACACTTGAAAATAAGGTGCAACAAGAGTGTACTACTTTCTGTGCGAGACTTACCTGTTGGTACAGCGTACGACTGTGTATCAGCTACACTTTCTTCACCAGTCTCTTCCATTAGAAAATCCACGTGAGTGTCGTCAACTCGAAGGCCTGGGAGAAAAATTGCGTCGTCAAAAAACTTTTTGTTTTGGTTATTTCCGTTGTGCTTGTAATATTATACGTTTTTGCATAAACTCAAAACCAAGCTTCAAATAACATGGTCATAGGTATTTTCGTAGTTATGATTACTGATCACAAATTTCAAGCAGTTTTCCAGGGTGAGTCGAACAGTTTTTCAGGATTCAAAGCTTTCATTTTTTCAGTAAAATCAAAGACGATCTTGCTGTTGGACGATATGAAAATAACGCGAATCTGAAGGTTGGCAAGCTGGTCATTTCTCAGAACAAAGGTATTCTACACCATTTTTCATAAAATTCCAAAATTGCAGGAACACTCCAGAGAATTCCGGGATCATTCTACGAGAATCTGTAAATTGGCAAGCTGTGTGCGTTTTAAGGACAAAAGTATTCTACACTATTCTTCAAAATTCCAGGTGGATTCTAAGGATGCAAAGGAAAGATGCCTTTTTCCAACGACTTTGAAATCCTAAGAGCTCTCCAAGAGTCTAGTATCATACAGCAACTTTGATGAAACTAGATAGCAAAGATGCACCGGAGTGAGTAGGTGTTAAGTTTTATAGGCTCAATAAGTCAGTGATTTATTAGCTATCAACAACAGGCAGAGACAGTACCAGTTCCCAAAGCTAAATAAGGTTAAATGCATTAAAAGTTAAAGTGTAAAAAGAGGAACCCGACGCCTTTAAGCTAAAAGCATGATGAGACCAGCAACTTGGATGAAATTGCAGAAGGAAATAGATAAGAAAAGATGCACCATAAAGAAATTGCTGGTATTGAATTTTACAGGCTCAACAGATCTGTGATTTTTAGCTATCAACAACAAGCAGAAGCAGTATTTCTACCTCCTTCAGATATGCTAGCCTCCAGCCCTCCTCCTTGAGACATACTGTTGCCACCCTCCCCTGGTGGGGCAAATGAGAATGGGCGGTGGATCTGAGGAGAACTGTTGACAGACAAAGAATGTTAGGTTTTAACTCATGAGGGCTAAGCTTTTCCTACTCACTAAAACACATTCAAGTACATACATAATAACTGAAAAATGCTATTGTAGGTTTAGCCATAGCCAACAAGTAAGAACCTTGAAGATTTTAACTGCAAGTATAATTAATAGCTATGCTATTGACTCAAAACTGTTTTTAGTATGTTTTCTACTTCCAATTTTTGTGCCTAACCAGACTTTTCCATTATATTTTTAAAGTGTCCTGAAAACAGCTTTTCCTAGAGATTAGGGACCTTACGCAATGATGGCGGCTTATAAAAAGCAATTCTTGCTTGCCCTTTTCGACCATGCATCGCTTGTTTGCTTTCTCTTTCGGCCAAGGTACGCTTAAGTGTTTTTTTTAAAGAACTCATTCTCGTAGTCGTTAAAATTTTAAGATTAAGCTTTTCATGTTGTAGCGTGCAAGTGCATTCTAATGTGCAGTTATTGTATTCACTATTATTTGTTGCTGTTGTCATTGTTGCAAAGCCTTTATTGTTCCTCAGCCTAGTTATAGTAACTGGAAAAGCAGTGTTGTAACGAAGGTTTATGTGTTGTTAATTTATACGACGAATGTACCAATCAAGTTGCAAATTACGTTGTTGTTGTTGTTGTTGTACGTACTGAAAAGAAATCGCTTATTGAAAAACTTCATAACTCGAAACAACGTTTAGGCGATATAACTTGGGTGGTCCAAGCTGACCCGACAAAACCATAGATAGTCAGTCATAGTTAGGGCCTTATTAGCGGAAGCCACCAAAAATTTTACGAGCATCGGTCGTCTTGTAAGTGTGTACATTGTATTGCATATCGATGCTAAAGTAGTGATTTGGATCAAACGCTAAGTAGTTTCTATCTTTTTTTCAACTGTTGTGGAAGTTATCTTTCTATTAAACTAATCAAACATAGCGCAGTTTATTCCTATTTGTTCTCCAATACAGACCTGAGAGCTTCGGCAAATCCGTCTGTCCGTTTAGGTACAAACAGTGTTGGAGTGCTTGGGACTGTGCAGTCTTCGAGGTCATCAAACTGACTTGAGCCACTTTGGTGAACTCCCTTCATATAACAATAAATAACAGAGGATTAACATGAGCCCTACTATCCAGGCATGAGGATAAAACTGTAATACAACAGTGAATATCTCATGGAACAAAACCTTTCACAGGCAGCGTCTCATCTGGCCGATACTCTCTGGTTTCCGTAGTGTTAAGGGTCTTTGGTCTTCCGGGACAGACTATTAGAGACTTTAAGCACGAGCCGTCCGTGTTTCCACGGAGGCCAACCGGAAATCAAATATCGGTAGTTGACGCGTTCTTGCACACGTATTGCGGTCGAGGTGATCGTCACAGAGGCCGCCAAGACGTTTACACGTCCGTGACGATCACCACGACCGCATGACGTGTGCAAGAACGCGTCAACTATCGATATTTGATTTCCGGTTGGCCTCCGTGGAAACACAGACGGCTTGTGCTTAAGGTCTCTATTATTCACTGCAGGTTGACCCTAGTAAAGGCTGGTACCCATTTATACAGCTAACACATAGACACTCACGTCATACAAAAAGCGCAAGAAAAATGTCTAAATATGTTCTAAACCATTATCGTGTACGCACAAATGCTTAGCAAAGAGCATTTGCTTTCCAATTGATTACTTAGTTCTCCCCAGCCAAACAGTGGAAATAAACACAGCGGAACCACAACGTCCTTTCTACTTACGGGAGCAAAGGAAAAGGGTGCCAAATTTCCTCGCACACTGTGAAGGCGTGGTCGATCAGACATGAGTGGACTGGGTCCAACTACTCGTCTGGAGGAGATGTCTTCTTGCTGGGTTGACTGTGTGGCAGTTCCACTAACATTTCCTACAACCGACTGTCCACTTGCGGACACACCTGCTTGTCGCAGCTGGCCAACATCCAAGACGCTGTCACTGGGCGTGTTTCCTGGCTCTTGGCCTCCAATATCTCCAGAGTCAGCACCACCTTGCAGGTTATCGCCGACTGTACCCTCGGCAAGTTCTTCCTCCCCACCAGCATCATCTCCTTCCACTTCAGCATTTTCAATGCCTTCTTCTTCTCCTTCAATGGCTTCTTGCTCTTCAGCTTCATCTGTATGAAAAAGAAAACTTGTAACTCGAGAAGCTGGTTCCTACTCTTACTGTAGCTACTGATAGCGGTTGTTGTTCTAGACAACACTTAAACCAAATGCTTTTTAATAAATACTGTCTTAAGTGGAGAGAGCTGGTTTTAAGCGAGTAACAACACCATGGAAAAAAACTGGGTAGAACCATATCAAACCCATTAAGCATATTGTCAAAAGGTAAACAGGCATAGTTTACAAGGCTCGGATTTTAGAATATTCAACAGAAAGCCTTTAGAATGCCCCCACCAATTTCATGCACATCTAAAAACTGACCTTCGTCTCCTTCAGGTTCATCGTCACCCTCACCGTCATCAATCACCTCAACAACATCGTCGATCCCTTCTTCTTCCTCTTCTCCATCGTCGTAATCTTCGTCCATATCTCCCTCATCTTCTTCATACTCTTCATAATCTCCCTCCTCGTCCTCCTCTTCTTCTTCTTGCTCGACAACCTCGTTTTCATCATCATCATCACTGTCAATCAACACAACTTCTGGAGTGGTTCGTTCTTGGCTCTGTACTCTGTCAACATCTGGTACTTCAGGAACTCGATCATCTAGCTCGCCCTCTTCCATTGTTTCTTCTTCACCTTCACAGTAATCTACAATCCACAACAAAAAGTTTGGAGAAACATTTTGGCATTTCATCTTTCTTTTAAAAGAATTCCCAATGGTCTTAACTACATCGAACACTTCTTGTTTTTACTACACTGCAAGAAATCAATCAAAGTAACGATGGCCAACTCTGCGTATAACTTGCGTTGAAGTAGGGCGTGCCATTTCAATACAGTAAGCCAAACACTGCTTCTTTAATGATTTCCGGGTAACATTTGGAGCACACCCTAAACATTACCTTGATAGTGGGGCGTAATTTGTTATCCGCTTACATTTTTACTTACACTCATTTTTGATGAGCATCCAAAAGAAGAAATGAAGAGGTGGATATGTTGATGGCAAAAGTATGGAGTAAAGCATACAAATCCTTAATATATATGACCTACTGCATTGATGTTCTAAAGGGGTAACTAAATCAGCTTTTCATTTAAAAGACTGCGACAAACATTACAAAAAGTATTCAAACTAGAATGACTAAGCTGCTGCCAAACCTTCTCCGATCTCTTCTTCTTCTTCCTCCTCATCTGCTTCTTCTTCCAAAATTTCTTCCTCTTCTCTTTGCTGGCCATCATCTTCCGATCCTGATACAGTCTCACCACTTTCTACCTGCGTTGCCTACAACGACGTTAAACACAATTCAGAAAGTTTGTAAACGGAAAGATAACTTATCGTCTGTCATACTTGAACTTTTTCATAAAATTTCGAGGGTGTTCGTTATAACTCATGTCGAACAGAAGATTTCAACACCTTAAGTTGCCTTTGTAAGAATGATATTCCGAAGTAGAACAGAACAGAAAGTTCAATGGCCACACCACTTTAATTGCAATGAAAACTATTTGTAGTAAAACTGTTGCAACCATCACACAAAACAATTATGGGAAACTACGGCTGGGACAAAGGCCAAACAGACATTCGAAGTTCCATTGCGTTTTTTGGATGAACTATTGTTCAGAACACCAGTGGCTTCTACACTTAAACTAATTGCTGTGTGATATTTCGTCAGAACAACACATTCATCATACAAAAGAGACACTTTGACAGTGTTCGTGTTGCAGAGTCTTCAATGAACTTTATAATTTAAATGAAAAAAAATATATATTCATTACTTATACAGCACATTTTACATTTGAATATAATCAAATACGATTCAATTAAAAACAAAAATAATTGGCAACAAGCCAAGGTTTTGCTTGCTCCAAGCTAAGTTACTCATCTCAGGAACAAGGGCATTTTGTCGACAAAAACTCTGTTGCTTGATATAAGTACAAAACTATTGACTTAGTAAATTTGTCCCAGCAAGGAAAATTATGCGTCACGTGATTTTGGGCAAAGTTTTGTATCTAACACTGAAAAAGTCTGTTGTGATCAAACACTTATTCTAGGAAGTCTTGCAACCTTTTGCAGACTAGCCGTCGCGGAACGGTAATACACATAGACAACACTGACTGATAAACAGGAAACATCAATAAACCGAAGAAAAAACTAATCAAGCTACTTCACGAGCACCTCCCAATAAAACTTATTTACTTTAAAGAATACCGAGTAACGGTGCCAGCTTCTGATAGTTTGCTGCAATTCAAGGATTTGGCTTTTTACTAGGCATTGTTTATGGTCAATAGAACAAACCCGGAAGAGATCAACTGTATCACACTTTTGTAGTAGAAACAGTAAGCAATCCCTCGGGAGTTTGCTTCAATATCTATTTTGTTGTTGTTGTTAATATGCATTTTACGAAGCAAAAAGACCAGCAAATAGTATATTACCCAGTTACTGCAAATTTTGGTTACTTCTTTAAAAATGCATCCGTAGAATTACTACCGGTAACAGAAAAGATGACCAGCTTGGTTTCTGTGTTTCAATATCTTACCTCTGCAGTACGAATCCTCTTAAAGACTGGTTGGTTCGCACTATCTTGTCTTTCTGACGTTGCCGCCTCACTGACAGGAATAAAAGAAATGCGAAACGATTTTGGGAAATAATAGTTGTTGATGAACGAATTGTCCAAGAATGCGAGTGTTAACCATCCACTTAAAACACAATGAAATAAATTTCGTCAAACGTTAAAAAAACATGACGTTTCAACCAAAATCTTCGGTCTACCTCAGGTAATGGGTACTTTGAATTTGATTTTAAAAGGTAGCCCTGAATTAAAATTTTTATACTCAAATTATTTTTTCTTGCTTTAAAGTTGTAGTCTGTTTTTAATTTAATAATGTATCTATTTAAAGTAACCCGTGTCAAGTACCGTTTAATTTTCTTTTTTGCATGTAAAGATAAAAATGTTGGCTAAATCAATAAAGTGAACCGAACTGGAGATCCGTTTTCCGTCTACTTTTAAGGTAACTGGCGAGGAACACTGAGCCCGCCGTTTCTATTTAGAGATTTAGAGGGTCTCGACACGTTGCCAGATGGTTTCTTTTATTCATCTTCTCAACCAAATTTCCCTTTGTCTAAAATGAAAGTCATTCCGAAGTTTCAATTTTTTTTCACCAGGACCATGTGATTTTTGCTCCATGTTACAGACAAACTATTTTCTTGATCACTCAAATCGATCCGTCGCCAACATTTTCCAAAAATACTTGAGCCGACAGTCTTCTCTACTGAGGTAGTTAAGCTGCTTGGACCCAGGCTTCCAAGGCCAAGAGTGGCACACATGCAGACTTGTTTTTGCTGTCTCTGAGGTTTTATTTTGGTTTTTCGTGGCTTTTCAAAGAGAATAAGTAATCTAGAATTCAGATAAAAAATATCTTTTCCGAGCAGTTAAATTCTTCGCTAAACTAACTTTATTTATAATCGTTACGCTGGGAGTGACTGCCTATTCTCCTAAGCCAGTAGCTTGTGTTTAATTGCTCGATGGCGTAGATCTCAGCGCGAAAGTCGATTTAATGATATGGAATTCAGATAAAAAGTATTTCCAATGGAAGATCTGGGCGTGAAAGTCAATTTTTTGGAGGGAGGAAAACTAGAGAACCCGGAGAAAAACCCTTGGATCCAGAAGAAGACCGGCAAATCCACACTTGAAACACAGGTATTGATCCAAGGAGGTGGGAGGCACGAGTGCTAACCACTTGGCCATCTGACTCCAGTATGTTAAACTTAACCAACAACACTTACCTTTCACGTGTTTCTTCATCACCCTCTCTTTGCCTCTTGCCTTGTAGGATAGATACCGGTTCATCTGACTCTTGTGATGGACTGGAGATGAAGTAAAAGGAAGAAACAGCTTCAGTTAACTTATAGGGCAACCTATAACTAACAAACCTGCTGCAGTACACCTGTTGCTGCTATAACTTGAGTAGCATTAACTCTGTTAATCCTAGTTGTATTGGTAAGGAGTCACGCATTTTCTTCATCATTTTCACGTGCGTAGAAGCGAATGCTTTTTCCACCTTTAACTTTTAAGGGGTAGCTAAGGCAGAATAATAACCCTTTTATACACAAACAAACTCACCCAGCCGTTGAGGTCTCGCTTTCTGTTGCCAATAAAGACTGAACAACATCTGGAGAGGTCGAGGTTGATGGTTCAGCTGATGCAATTGGACGAACAGACACAGTTGTTGAGATATGATGAGTAGCTGCAGTGGTGGCAGGAATGGAACTTGTCACAGATGATACAGTCGGCAGGACTGTGGCTGTTCGTGCTGGTGGGGGCTGTGTCTGGCTGATGGCCATTGGACGAATACTTGCAGTGGGCGTCACAAGTGGTTTGATTGCTGTGCTAACTGCAGGAGTTGTGGTGGGTTTGATGGTTGCCGTTCGTGCTGCAGCGTTTGTCGGGACAACGGTTGTTGATACTGCCGAAGTTTCTTCTAAAGGTAATGACAAGTTTAAGTTGACTTTCAGCCCATTGCACTCAAGGAAATACACCTTATAACAAATGTTTCACTGTTTCCCAGTAGCCGCGGAGCACCACTTACCCAGCCAAAGCTTGTTTCCCATCATAAACGCTGTATTAGTTTTTGAGATCAATGGTCACTCAGCATAAAAATTGTCTCTAGTTATTACATGGTTCGAACTGATTGATAAAAATAAAATTCTAGGTGTTTTCCAGGGTAGCAAAAACCCCTACCCAACCCCTAATTCTTGATTGACGCAAAAAAAAAGATATGAACTTTTTTCTGATATATTAATCAGTCTCGTTCTGAAACATTTTCTTGTAGCAGGGAGACTTTTGTATAAAAAAAACTGACTCAAATCTAAAGAAAAAACATTCTGAAATGTAGCCTAAATACAAAATGTACAACTGCGAGCAAGACATTTCAGTATGTTTTGGTTTGTTTCTTATAGAGTTGAAACATTTTCCACAAAATTCCTGGAGTACAGGGAAATCGATTGTTTTTTCCAAGACTTCGAAATGTCAGGAATTCCAGCTCAGTGAAACGATAAATGACATACCTTGAACTGATGAGCGCTCAGTTGCCTCTGCCGCTGGTAACCGGGGTGGAGTTACCGTGGTACCAGTGGTCAAACTTGCAATTTTCTTTTGCTGCTGTTGGATCTGCAACTGATGTTGCTGTACCTTCTGTTGGAGCTGTTCCACCTCACTATGTTTGTTAAGCAACATGAAATTAGGAAGAGGACTAAGCAAGTAGAACATTAAGATGAGTCGAAAACACTACACAAGATATTTACTAATTATCCCAAGAGTGTACGTTGATATGGATGGTAAATAACCAAGGAGCCGCGTAGTATGGAGTTGGCTATGAATCGTCTCATATCTAACAAGGGCGAATGGAATAACTGTTTTGTGAAGTCTCTTGAGTTTTCCAAACCTATCGATACTCTAAAATTTATAAGGAACCAATTTTCAGCTTTACAAACCTGCAAAGTCAGTTTCCATATTTGGTCAATTCGTTATACGATCTGATAACCGAGTTTGAATGAACCAATCAGAACACTAGAAACGCAACATCCGACGTTGAAAGTTTAATAAACCTAAAAAAATTAGACTTGAAGTAATAAGAGATAAGAGAAGTGTGTTTTTTTCACTCGAGTTCTTCTGGTTATAGCTATTCCCCATATTGTTCGTGGATAACATCATAGATAATTAAATTGGTGCACGTGATAATTCCATGGTAAATTTCACACGAAATAGCCGCAACCGATATGCAAAATTATGCTCAAAACTCGACAACAAATCCAAGTGGAAATGAAGGGTTTCTTCAGTACAAAACACATCACTATACAACTTTCCGTTATTTCGATTCTCATAAAACTTCCTTCATACTTTTTCGACTGCTGCAGTTCGAGTTGTCAAAGAAAATAGATTTCACTACGGAACGGAGCGGCAATCGACATGCAAAATCATGCTCGAAACTCGGCTTCAAATCCAGGTGGAAATGAAGCGTTTCTTTCGTAGAAATCACACCACTACAGTTTTCTGGTGTTATGAACAATAGCTTCATTCATAGTTTTTGCAATTGCTTCAAACAACTCAACAAACTTCCACTTAGCTTCAAACAAAAACTCCATAAGTAAAAACGACGGCCGAAGCACATGATCTGCATTGGTCACCATGCCACCACGGTCACAATGAAATGGAGTCAAGGTATTACGTGCCAGCGAACCTGCCAGCAAGACGAAAATCGCTCAAAAACGGATGGCATCAAGCTCGAGCCCACGAGCAATGGCAAGATTAGTACGCCCTCTCCTTCGTCAAACGCAATAAATATGCAGATATACACGATTATGAATACCACATACCTCTGGAGTTTTTCCTTCGCCTCAAGCAACTCCTGTTTCTCTTCTTGTTCTTCTTTCATTTTTTTCTCTCTACTTTCCTTAACCTCTTTCAACTCTTTGTTTTCATTTTCTAAGCGCGACAGTTTGCCCTCAAACTGGGTCGATAGAACATTCAGCCTCATTTCTAGTTCCGTATTATGTTGTTGCAACGAATTTTGCTCATCTTTGGCTGACTTTATGTCTTTCTTCAGAACTTCATTTTCCGATGTTAGTTTGTCTTTTATAGCTATGGAAGAGCGACATAAATTTACGCTAGTTTAAACAGCTAATAAAACTATTATTCATTTATTGGTCGAGTGCTCGTCAAACCAGTGCCAATTCTTGCACTCATTTAATGGAAATTATTTTTTCTAATATTTAGCTTCACTAAGAATCGAATAAGTTTTACAGCCCAATTATTGGTTTTCGAAGCCGTACGGTTTAACGTCCTTATCCGAGAAGACCGCTTGTAGATGTTAGAGCAAAGGCGGCACCTTTTCATCAATCATTTTAAGACCCAGAGTGAAGGTCCGGCACCGGGAATCAAACCTGGGCCTCCTACAGGGCAGACTGGCACCTTCCCAACTAGGCTAACAAAGATTTGGTTTAATTAGGATTATGTTAAAGGTACGGAGGGTGTCATAACAAAAGTAGAGAAAAGGTGCTAGCTTGTTTCATAGACTCTTTTTCAACCTAAACTTAGTTTTTTCCTCTTCTTCTATTACCAGATTGTTGCCATCAAAGAAACTCAAACAATTTAGCAGTTCATGTATTTTTGCGATTAACTAATACTAAAAACACCTAATCAGCATTTGTTGCTGCCGTTTACCTGAGTATTGGTTTAGCTTTTCTCGTACTTGTATGAGGACCTTCTTGTTCTTGTCTTCTTTCTCCTTGATCGCATTCTAAATTGACAATGAATATAACACAATAATAACTTTCGTCAAGCATTTTATGTTCATGTGGTAAAACTACATCCGAGACAGCAATATGCAAGAAGATCTTATAGCGTGCTTCAGATTTGTATTACAATACTGTTCTGTTTTCATCCGTCATTTAAAGTTTACTGTTACAACACTCATATAACTAACAATACCCTCACAAGGCAAGCATAAGTTGCTCAATGAAACACCTTCAACCAGAGAGAAACCCAAATAAAGCCTGTCTGAGAAGATCTTTTAACTTACCTGTACTGGAAACAAGAATTCCTTCAAACAAAAAGAAAGTAAAACAACCTGCTAAAGAAGCCCGTGCAATTTTCTTGGGAAACCGATAGTAGATAGCCTAAGTGGTCCTTGCACCTTTCTTGGGATATCGATGGTAGAAAAGAATTTCTTTAACCATAGAGTAACCAAAACAACCTGCCCGAGGTCTTTGCAACTTCACAAAATGGAACGAGAACTACCACAACCACACGTGAAACCTAATAACCAATTAAGAAAATACTCACAAAATTCCTTAGTTGTTGCCATTAACCCTTTCAACCAAAGAAACTCAACAACTTCCTCAAACAAGCTCTGCAATTTGCTTTACCCACCAAGGTTATAATAGTCGTCAAAACCCTCTTCAAAATTAAACGCCAACAACCAGCATTTTCCGAGGTAAAGTAAATGAATCCATTTTATTAAGGAACCCACAGCACTTACTTAGATGATATCCATGTGCTTCCAAGAAAACTGGATAGGAACCTTTTAATGTGGAATCAGAGAACCTGCCAAAATCAATCCAATTCTTTTTGGAATCATAGATAGAAACTCTTTCAAACCAACAAAGAACCCTCAAAATCAAATAGTCGAGGCTGGTCCCGAAGGTGTCAATCTTTTACTGTATAAATAACAGAATTTCTTTACATAAAAACCGGCTCTGTCAATTACCCAGCTAGCAGCTCACAGAGAAGTAGTAGTTACCGACTCTTGTATACCACTGAGAAATTCAGAAATCATCTTAGAGTTGTCTAAGCTTGAACATCTAATTGTAATACTGAAAAAAGTTCACACATACTTGACGCAAGTTATTTAATGTTTACCTTGTTTTGTTCATCTGCTTCTTCTAGTTTTTTCACTTGTGATTCAAGACTTTCAATCTTTTCATTCATCTCCTTTATTTTTGTCTCATTAGCAGCAGGAGGGGTTGAAGCAGTCTCACCAGATGTAGTTAGAGAATGCTCCTGTAACTTTTTGTCTTGTTCCTCTACCTTGCTCTTCAACTCATTCAACTCCGTGGTTTGTTCATCAAACTGTGATTTATATTTACGGGCAATCTTCTTCACCTTGAAGATAAAAAATAAAGGGCATCACCAACGTCATTGTGAACATTTCTAAAAATTGTCTGTCAACATTGTCTGTATTGGTAAATTCTCCCAACTAGAGTGGATAACCCCTTCAGTCCCATTTGTATTGGTAAGTTCTCCCAGCTAGAGTGGTTAACCCTTCAGTCCCAGTTGTGCTGGTAAATTCTCCCAACTAGAGTGGTTATCCCCTTTAATCCCAGTTGTGCTGGTAAATTCTCCCAACTAAAGCCCATACCTTTCATTGAACAAGTTTAGGAGAAAATCACACTTCATCTTCAGTATTTTGCTTCGCCTGATCAATTCTAGTTTTCTCTTTAACAAATGACTTATTTTGTTTGTGTTATGTGAAGAGAAGTTCCATACTCCTTTCGGTTGTCTGATAACCATCCAGTTCCAGTGTTCATGCAAAAACCTGAAATACACTAGATTGCTTTTGTTTGAGCCAAAGTTAGCACTGAAGAAACAGATAATCAGTTTTTACAAGACTCTAAAAGAACTCCTGCAAATTCCATAGGAACGAGCAGTTCAAAACAAACACAATCAAAGTTCTTCACCTCTTTTCGTACCTCCCGTTTCTTTTTTTGCCCTCTTAAAAATCAACGAGAATAAAGACGTACCTGATTAAGAGTTTTAATTTTCTCGCTAACTTCATTCGTCTTCTCTTCCACAGTGTTTCTCAACACTTCAATCTCTTCCTTTGCTTTCTTGATTTCACCATCAAGTCCACTCTTCGCAGTTTCTGTCTGCTCTTGTGCTTTCTTGTACAGATCCTGGAGTCTTTGGTGTTCAGACTAGAGGTTTGAGGGGTAATCAAAAAGTTAAATTTTCTAAATTGGGTAGATGTAAGATTTCATGATCAATGAGAAATTCCTGACATATCTGCAAAAGCAATTCCAGAAAAAACAACCCTTGAAGTCCCTCTTGAAGGTATGTTTTGAAAAGAAACTATCTTCTCACTTGCAAGTAACATAAATAACTACCTTAACACTGGAAAGTTCTCCTTGTGTCTTTGACGTATCGCTTCTAAGTTGTTCAAGCTGAGTTTTGCTTCTCTGATTTTCTGCCTTTAATGTAGAAATTTGCTGTTGAAACTGTTTCTTTTCTTCTGTCATTCTGCGGTATTCATCAGCATCAACGTTTTTGTACTGTTCAAGTAACTGATTGGTGCGGGCAGTCCATCGCATGATCTGAGAAAGAAATCGTTTACTAGTTATGCAGATACCACAGTGAGCAGGATTGGTTTAAATACTTGATCAAAAGCAAAGTTTAAGGGTTTGCAATTACCAAAACTTGCCTTCTTCGAGCATTAACATGACCATTGCTAAAGATCACGTTGCTGACATAACCAGATTAAAAGGGCTATGGCAAGATTCTTCCGACTGGTTTAATGCTTTTGACTAGAAAGACTACATGAACAATTACACCGCTACACCACACCTAAGGAGTTGGGTAGAGCGCTTACCTCTTACCAATGCACCTCGGGTTCGATTCTCGGCCGAGGAAGTATGTAAGATTAGCTATGCTGTTTGAAACTTTGAAAGCTTTTCTTAAAGTTAAAAGTATGTGCTATTATTTTACCGCCAAGATGTGACAAAGGAGCAATTAACAATAAAAGTTATAGCAACTACACCTACTTCGTTCTTGAGAGCAGTTTTTTCTGCCAACAAAGAGTCTTTTTGAGTTGTAACAGTGCGATTGTTTTCTCTCAAGGGCTGAAGCTCTGATTCTAACTTCTGAACCTGAAATGAAAAACAAACACTTCATGGTTATGGCTGTAATGCAATAGCTACTTGCTATGTTTCTAAATAGTCGATTTGGGATTATTCTGGTTGCACAGTCGTACTTAAGCTTTCAGGAGACTAAAGTTAACCCAAAGAGAACAAAGTGTTACAACATCAAACGAAGCTGATACAAGTTCACAATTTTGTTGTCACAGCAACCTTAGAGTCTATAGCTAAACTAAATCCTTTCTCAAGCCTAAGCCGTTCATAGGGCCGGCGCTTGTCTCCGGTTTCTATAGTGTTAGGCTGATGAGAGTCTTTGACTCCCCCTGGACAGGACACTAGTTAATCCATTGCAGGTTAGCCCCCAGCAGAACTGGTAATCATTCATACAACTGGGCCCGACTGGAACAAAGTCAGCTCAAGTGGATTGTCGAAGGACACAACACAGTGGTCTAACTGGAGATTGAACTCGCGACCCTAGGATTAAGAGTCGAACACACTAACCGCTCGGCTAATGCGCATTAAAACAACCTTGGAACCCTTGTCTTGTTTTTTTCCCCCAAAAACAATAAGTTAACCAAACACAACAAGTGTCGTGTTGCTACATTCTCCCTACATGGAATTATAAATTTCACTAATCCATCATAACTGTTACTCATTTATGTGAGTTTACTGAAACAAGTCTGGTAATTTGTCCTGCTCAATGACACAACACAGTGGTCTGACCACAGTTCCAACTCTTGACCCTTGGATTGCGAGTCAAGCACACTAAACACTCAGCAATCGTTCTGTGATCATACTTATACACTAAAGTATAAATTTGTACAATATAGTGCTCACAAAAAGCTAGAGATAAAGCACCTTTCAAGTTTTTATCAGAAACGAAAGAGAATGTGTAACTTTGACAAACCTTTGTTTCCAAAGATTTCACTTTCTGTTCAACCTTGCTTTTCTCCTCTGTGAGAACTTTGTTGCCTTCTGTCAACTCATTCAGCTTCTCAAGCTTCTCAAGAATTTCTGCGTGCTGCGCAGACGTCTCCACTTCTAGCTCTGACTGCACTTTCTCCTCTGAAAGACTTGCTTTTGCCGCTTCTAACTGTTTTTCAATGTATTCACATCGCTGCTGGTAGCGTACACTCTCTTGTTGTGAAAGTTCACAATTTGTTTCTGCAATCTCCTTTTCGCGCCTAACAAATCTAAGTTGGATGAGAGTTAAACAGAGTTAAAATACAGCTATGGCAAAAAGAATAAACAAAAACAACTTCTATGATATACTTAACATCTTAATAAAAAAAAATTTTAAATCAGTTTCTGAAAACTCGAATCTTCATTTAAAAAAAACGTTTCGACTGAAACCTTCAGTCTTCATCAGTGGTGGTCACATGGCAGTGAACCGTCACATGAAAAACGGTGAGGAAGGGAGAGGACCCGGTCCCAAGTGTGCCCTACACCCAAGGGCCCTCCACCCTTTCCCACACCACTTCTTTTATCCCCTCCTTCACTGAACCTCCGTTCTGTATCAAGGATCTTGGCTGCCCTCCAATCCAACACACCTTAGTGATTTAGAAGAAGACATTGTTTTCGATAAATTTTGATTCACCTCAAAAGTTGATATATTAAACTACAACATTGACGGGAAGAAAGTAGTGTGCAATACTTTCCATATTGTATCCCAAATCTAAAATACTACCACAATACACAACGTACACATGACAACATGCACCTGATAATCTTCCAAAGTTCTTCAAAGGATTTGGATTCCCCTTCTGTTTTTTCTTCTTCTGGATCTGAGACACTTGTCGGTGGAATAAGTATAGACTCTAAAGGACGTTTGCGGGATTCTGCAATTTCATCGGTTAACTATCACAAAGAACAAAAAACATGAAAGTTATTTTTAGGGATAAGTTGTAAGTGTGATATAGATCAATATAAGAAATGTTCCGATGGTATCATTTCTGGAGGCAGACCAGTTGGCTATTTACAAGTGTGGTAGACTTGACTCTGGGATCAATCAAGATAAATCCTGCTGGTGGTCAGAGTGGGATTTGAACCTGGCATTTACCGCATGAAAATCTTGCATCCTAACCATTTCCTTTTGTTATATATCAATTTTAAACTATTTGAGGAGAGATTAGAGGTTGATAAACTGCCTGAGACTAAAATGGTCAAATAATTCTAAGCGCACCTTTTGGAATTGTTGATGAAGAATGGAGTTCTGATCAACCAAGTCTGCACATCTGGACTCCATCTTTTTCATCTCTTTTGATTGGTTATCCTTCATTTTCTGCAAAGTGGACTGCAGTTCCTCGAGCTTATGCTCAGATGTCTTCGCTCTTTCTTCCCATTCACCGACAGTACTGCTTAGCTGCTGGCGCTATTGAATTGTGACCGTAGGAACGATTATAAAAATAAATTTAGATCCAGCGATAAATCCCAATAAAAAAAGTTTTAAACTGCCACTGTACTTAGATGTACTATTCGTAATAATACCGTAGAATTCCGAAAGTAACGGCCCCCTAGCGGTCCCCCTAAAGTAGTGACCTCTATTGCAGGTGAAACTCGAAAGTAACGGGACCGTTGCTCTCGGGAATCTACGGTTATCTGTTTTGTTTACCGTTACATTGTAGCAATATGAATATCAATGGCATTGACTTTTAGATTTCATAAAACATGCCCTTTTTGTCTGAGACCAGTTCGAGTAACAAACGCGTTTTTTACCTGTCTGAAAATAACGACTACCCGAAAGTGCCACTACCCGAAAGTAACGGCCCCTTATACCGGCAAAATCCGAAAATAACGGGGACCGTTACCAATCTCCCTAAAGTAACGGGGACCGCTACTTTCGAAATTTTTTCAGTATTTACAGTTTTCATATAGACAGTTCGAAATGCAGGCCACCTGTGATAGCCACGGGGGCTAATTGAAACAGGTGGCCTTTATACAGGAAAATTACATAGATTGCTGTCAGAGTTCAAATGGCATCAAAAACGTTATTGAAAAGAATAATATACCAACCAACAACAACCCAATAACTAAATAATTAAGAAATTTTTTAAAAACAACTAAACCCCAAGCACTTCCTTGAGCGGGTAAAGTGACGTCACCAAGACTACTACCCTTATGGGACATAACCAACAACACCCGAACAACTTTCTTCCACTTTGAAGGCAAAGTGCTCCTTTACAGACTACAACTATATACGAATGACCGACTTCTTTTACCGATTCCAGCAACAGCGATTCACATATTGCCATACAAAAAAGAACTGCGGCTAGAAATTTCACTGCAATTCCTTAGGAGACCATAAACATTTAAAGTGAACACAACAAATGAAGAACCAATCTCCTTTAATGACTCCAGCATTGGAAGATGCAAATACCATGGCGCCTAACATAAAAGATTGTGGCAGTAGGTTTCACCACGATTCCTGTCGAATCTCTGTAGCACCACTTAAAAAGGAAACACTAAATGAGAGCCTGACTAATCTCCTTTACTGACTCCAACAATAGCAGGTCAAAATGTCATGGAGCCTAACATAAACGATTGCAGCTGTAGATTTCACCACGATTCCTTAAGAATCTAGAAACACTTGAAGGTGTTTGAGGGGGGGGGGGGGAGTCCATAGCTTTTTGCAAAACTCTCCCTTGTTCTAACAACACTGCTGAAGCCATACTTGAAGTTTCAGACCCTTTCTGTGCAGTTTTATGAGGTTTTAGATTCAAGGTTCAAGGTTTTTATCGACAAAGTGAAGATTTACAATCATTACAATCCCAGTGGCCTGCTTATAGTTAAAACTAATCAAGGGCAGGCCACTGGATTACAATTTAGTTTATAAGATATAAGTAAA
>JAOBAT010128754.1:0-12640 GCA_026413305.1 Hydrozoanthus tunicans
TGAATGTTTTTTTCTGTATAAGCATCCATACTTAAATGTCATTAATTAACAATTAGATTTAGAGGTCTGGTTTTCTATGAGTTATTCTGAGCGAGGTGTGAAACAATGAATTGACTATTAGATTCATAGAAAATGACAACGGATAGTCTTACTAATTGGTTTGGTAGAAACCAACAAGTTTACAACCATAAAGTGTAAACCAGTAAAAACAAGTCTTTAAAGAATCCACCATAGATTTATAATGTTTTTGTTTAAATTTAAGAGGTGGCAGTCTTGCTACTTGTTTTCTGCTGCTCGTTAGACAGTGAGTTTGTTGTTAGGTAGTTGTGATAATATGCTAGTGAGTTTCTAGTAATCAATGTTTGTTCCTTTTGGTTTGATGAAGGTGTTGAGGGTACTTTTGAAGCGTTTGAAAACTGGTTGGAGGACAATGAGGAGGAGTTGCCCCAGGTTGTGGAACAGGCACATGGTAGAGCAGTAGCCAAGCTCAACGAGTGCTTGAAATTTGAACAGGCTTTGGTAAGATATACAGTAGAGATCTTTGGCACCATCCTGTTGGTTTATGTTTGACCTTAAAGGGGTAATGCCCTGCTATGAGAGCCTTGAAATTCTAGTCCCATTCAAGTGTGTTCAATCATTGAAACAATTTCCTGCACCCTGCCATTTTGGTTTGTGACATAATTTGGTTGCAGTCTCCACTCACAATAGCAATTAACAAGAGGAGGTCTGGCACTGCAACCACGTTACATCATAATTCAAAATGGTGGCACGTGGAATATTCAAATGTAAAACTGATGAAAACAAATTGCATGGCATTAGTTATATGGCATATTAAACAATAATTATTCTCCAAGGGCAAAGTGAATATCTGGTGAATAATCTCCGAGATGAAGTTGAGGGGATTATTCATTACCCAGATATTCACTAAGCCTGAGGCTAGTAGTTGTAAAATTACACTGACCTTCATAAACAACATGGAATTTGTGGTAGTTTTTGTCTTTCAGTCCAAACGATAAGTTGTGTTCAAAAGTGTTGAATATTCTCTACTATCACATCATTCATGAAAACCATAAAAATTGAATTATAAGATATATATTAGATGTTTATGTTTACTGTTTTTTTTAAATTTCATATTATAAAATTATTCAATTTAGGAAAAAGCATCAGCACCAAAGCTGGAAGAATATCGAATGTACTTAGACCATGAAATCAAGAAAGGGGACCCTGTTCGGGTTCAGTGTCTGTACGAGAGGGCCTTGAAAGAGAACTGCCTCGTGTCAGACTTATGGGTGGAATACACGAGCTATTTGGTAAGAAGTAGAAGTAATAATAATAATAACAATAATTATAACAATAGTAGTTTAACCAATGATAATAATTATGATTTTAATAAAGGTAATTCTTGGTCTTGGCACATTCCCTTGAGGCACAAAAGAATACAGACTTGATGCTTTATTTCCGTCTTTTGGCAAATTCAAATTAGTCACCCCATCCCATACCCTGTCTGGAAGATCTAAAAATAAATAAACCCCCTGAGGGATTTTTACAGTGCTTAGGGTACTCAATTCTATCTATTTAGGAACAGAACAGGTACAGCTTACTGTACTATAGGACAAGTTTGTAAACAAAACGTATGCTTCTGCTACGAAAATATTTAAACATTGTTTTTTTAATTGAATAGGACTCAAACCTCAAAATAGCGCAAGTTGTGTTGCCTGTCCACGAGCGTGCTATTAGGAACTGCATGTGGGTTTCCCTATTGTGGCAGAACTACCTTCGAGCATTGGTGAGCATATGATTAAAGTCCCTATCAAGCTTATTTTTTTAAGTTCCAGATGAAAAGTAGAACCCTTTAGTAATAGTAATTTTTGAAAATAAAAACTTTTATCGCCGTTCCTGTTTATTTTTTAAATCTCTATGTATTTTATATTGACTTGTATATCTAAGTTGTAGAACCCTGTGACGAGTTTCTAATCTGTTCAGTTACTAGCGGTCTGTCCACACCTTCTAGAACCTTTTTCATAGCTGTGACAACATTCTAACCTATTTGGTTACTTGTGAGTATGGTAAAAGAATCTACCCACACCTTCTAGAACCTTTTTCACAGCTGTGACAACATTCTAACCTATTATGTTAGTTGTGAGTATGGTAAGTGAGTCAGCCACATTTTTTCAGAATTCATGTCATCATTATGCCGACATTGTTGGGTTTTTTGTTACGTGATAACAATAATGATAGTGATAATAGTTCATTAAAGCAAGACTTTTAGAATGCATCCAAATTGTTATCACGTTTGTTTGATGTTTGGTGATCAATTCAGTGCCTTCCATTCACAGGAAAGAACGAACCAGGATCATGAAAAAATTAAAGGTATCTGCACTGGGTTTCTAGGAAATGATTTATTTACCTCCCCCCCTCCCTAATTTTAAGACTAAACATTACTCTAACCTTTGCTTAATCTAAATCGAAGAGAAAGATAAGTGTAGTCTTCTAGAATAAGTATTGATCCCAACTAAAGTATTTAAAGTCGGAAAGCATGGGAAGCACCATATTTACTTTGCTTGTTTCAGTTCTTAGTTTGCTATATAAATTTGAAATGAAAAAGAAATCGAAGAATTGTGAGTTTAACTTTTGAACCCAAATCACTATGGTGTGGCCTTCAACTAGTCACCAAACCTTACTAAAAACAAAAGATAAAAAGCGATTGCAGCCTTATACTGCTAAACTTTCGTCGCTCTACGTTATCATCAGAGACATAAAAGAAATATAATCAGATCTCTCTAGGAGTGTTACTCTTTAGCATTATGAGTTACGTACGCCATTTTGTTTTGGTGTCGTTATCTACTATTCGGAGGTAAAATAATTATTGTCTCACATCTACTGTTTCTAAACCAATCAAAATGCGCATAGCTGAGCTTTTATATACAAAATGTGTTTTACGTTGGGTAGTCTAATGGTATCTTTTTCTCAAGGGCTGTATAATGTTATTTAAAATAGGGCATTTTGTGTGAAGGTTGACAGTATGATAATATTTTTAAGTCAAAGTCGTATAATTCGAAACAGCCACCTCGATGAGTAAGTAAATACTAAAACAAATAAATACTAACTGCCTGGTTAGCCTTGTTGGTGAGGCGCCAGTCTTTCGTGTGGGAGGCCCGGGTTCGATTCCAGGTGCCGGACCTTCACTCAGGGTCTTAAAAAAACTGAAAAGAAGGTGCTGCCTTTGCTCTAACATCTGCAAACGGATAAGGATGTTAAACCGTAGGCCCAGTCTCTCGGTCTCCTATCGAGGGACTTAAAAGAACCCACAACACTTGTTGACAAAGAGTAGGGTGATCCCGATGTTGTGGTCTGTCTCTTCTACTGAGGGCAGGTCTTAGGAAAATAGTTGTGAGCCGTGTAGAGCGGACTGTCTAAGACCCTCAATACCAGAGTCAACTAGCGCTTTGAGCATGTACCTATGGAAAGACGCTATATGAATGCTGATTTTTATTATTATTATTATTATTATTATTATTATTAAAAATGGCGGCTATTTAAATATGTTCTTTTGTTTAACGCAACCAGCCTCGTTTTGCGTGACACATTCTTTTGAACATTTAAAGCCCTATTTACACGGCGCAAACTAACCCGGGTTCGACCCAACTTTGTTCACACTGAAAAATACCAAAGACGCGTGTAAGCACAAACCTGGGACGAACCCGGGTTAGTTTTACACACGCATGCCCAGTTTAACTAACAACAAAGCATCACGCAAGCGCAAAATCAAAACTAACCCGGGTTCGACCCAGGTTGATGTTAACACGTAACTTTTCTATTCTAACCCGGGTCGAACCCGGATCGAACCCACCTTTGGAGATGGGTTAGATTTACCGGGTCGAACCCGGGTTAACAGTGTTTAAACGACAATAACTAATCCGGGTCGAACCCGAAAGGCTGAAAATGTTCTTAAATTATTCCTAGAATACAGGTCAATAGAATATGTCTGCCAGCATGGCGTTGCCTTCCTGAGTCTCCAGATGACAGCGTTTATACATTGTGCAACTTTCTGTTTTGTGTTTTAGAAGTTTTGGTCACTTACTGACAGACCTGTCACGAACTTCGTGCAGAGGAGTGATATGGGACGGCTAAACGGTTGTTTAAGTACATAAACAAAATCGTCGTTCGGTGGAATTTTTTACCGAAAAATATTTAGAATTTCCAAATAATTGATTTAAATTTTAGTGTAAACGTATTTAAATGTTGTACGAAATTATATTCTTAACAAAATCTCAGCCACAGCATTATTCTTAAACTTTCGCGATTTTCAACCTCGACATTCTTATAAAGTATATTCTTATATAAGAAAAAGAAAGTAGCCCTCTCTGTTTTTGGTTGAACAGAAACCTTGGATCGTGCATTGGCTTCTGGGTTTGCGTCAGCGGATGAGTACCTGCAGACGTGGAGGTGTTACTGCGACTACATGAGAAGAAGGGTCAGCAGCTGGACAGAAGGTGTGATTGGCTCTTCGAATACAGAGTTTAGGTTGCCATGCATTGTGCCTGGAGTGGTAGAATTTTGAAAAACGTCAGAAATAAAGAAAAAATTATTTTCAACCTTATTACATGAAATTTAAGCGTCATGTTAGTTTAGTGATTTTGTAGCTTAAATATTTAGCAACTTCTAAATTTAGCGATTTTTCCAAAAACTCACTCATATTTCTTGTCACTTTTTCGCGATTTTGAGTCAAAAGTTGGCTTCTTTTTCTTTTGATTCCCTTTATTGTAATTCTTAAGGAGATTAATTTTAACACATTTTGGATGAATTTCATCAACAAAATAAAACAGATACATGTTCCAAAACACAACATCATCCGTATCCTTTTGTCTCTTAAGTCTCATCTAGTCTCAAGAACGTTTTTGTTGCCACACAATACCAAAACATTGACTTTTTAAACGCTTTTGTTACATTATACCCACATTTTTAAATTTTTAAAATATATAGTCACTCAATTTTAGCGTGACGTTAAGTTAGCGACACTTCTTTTTAGCGTCAGATTTTAAAAAGAGTAGTTAAATTTTAGTTGCATACATTCGATTATTTTAACTCGTCGGATATGCAAGCTGTCATTCGAAAGATCACATTTTAGATGCCTTTTAACCAGATATTCTTTTTTTAAGAATTTAGTGTACAAAAGAGGGAAGTTAGATATACGGGAGGTCACAGTTAAACGACATGTCTTTCTCTGCTTTTCATTGCAGATAACGAACAAGTTAAGGAACTCAGGGAAGCTTTCCAAAATGCTACAAGTTATTTGCAGTATTGTGAGTAAACATGCAGTTAGTGTACTATGGCATTTACTGTCTGATGATGACGTATTTACCCGCAAATCTTAAAGGGGAACTGAATTCTAAAATCAACATTTTTAAAATGAAGTCTTTCAAGGTGTTGAGAACATATCTAAAAGTTTTTTTTTCTTGTGTCGCGCTGATTTTCTGAGAAATTCTAGTTTGTATGTGTGTGTTTCGGGTCGTTTGGGGTCATTGAGCGTGGGCCCTTGTTGACTTGTCAGCGGTAAACGAAGGTAACGTGTGGCGTAGGTTATGGGGAGCGAGCGAGCGAGCGCGTAAATAGTTTTTGCTGTCATAAGCTCGCTTATACAATCAAGAGTGAAAGTTAAAATTTACGTTGTGTGCGATATCTCACTACAATGATGAATTTTGTCAGTCTGGGCCAATGCTTGCCCGTATCTGACGTCATCGCCTAACTCTCTCTCTCCACTTAACGCCTATTTCTGAGCCACCGGTACATTGCGGCAAGTAAGTTTGGTCTTTTTTAAAAATCACTCGAAAAAGCTAAGAACTAAAGAAATGGAAACACTGAAGAAACACTTTGATTTTGTTTAGATTTTGGCGATGACGGTGATCCTAGTTCTGTTTTAGAGAGATACTGGTCTCGTGTAGAGGTAAGTGATTTGAGATCTTTATTCTATTACAATAACACATCAGGCCCCAGTTGTTCAAAGGCCGATTAACACTAACACAGGGTTAAATTTTTAATCTGCGTTCTTATTTCCAACCTTACGGAGACTGATTTGAGCTGTAATTTTTTCGTGAAAAATTTAAACAGTATTTTATAAGAACTGTATATTCAAGCCTTTCGTAAGAGAAGAAACTATTTCTTTGAGTTTTATCTTAACCCAGGGATAATGTCAAGCAGCCTTTGAGCAACGCAATAAATGTGTCGGAAAATTCTCCACTTTCAAACCTTCCTATCTCCGTCAAACTGCGGCCAATCTTTATCTTTGTAACTTTGCTGATTGTGCTGAAATAGGCTGAACTTGTTTTCTCGATAAAATGAATATATTTTTATGCCACGCTAGCGTAATAACAGTCGATGGGCTAAAAGACAAAAGCAGTGTTATTTCAACTCTTTGGACAAACTAGTACATTGCATTATATAACAACTATTCTTTTTGTTATCAAATGGTAGTCTGAATCTTGGATATATAGTTGAAGAAGAAATTACAACCATTTGATAATAGAAGCGCAAGTATCAACGTACTATTGGACATATGGAGCGAGCAGTTTGCTAGACGTATGTTAAGCGGGGATAGAAAAGAACTCAACCAGTGACTCAGCTCCCCATGTGAGTCTCTGTAGCTCAGTGGGTCATCTGACCGGTAATCAGAGGGTTGTGGGTTCGATTCCCATCATTGACTCAGAATTTTTCCGACCTTTCAACTTGTGAATCTATAATTTCTTCTTCAACTATACTTTTTTTCATTACTAAGTGGAAATCCGCTTCGTTGAAAGAAAACCCTCTTTTTCCAACCAGGCAATTTCTCTAAATAATATTTCTGAAGCAAGCAGGATTTGGGATGGAGTAATGGCCAAACATGGCCGAGAGATGAATTACTGGTTGGAATACAGCAATCTTGCAAGGTGAAGTTCTTACAAGACTAAAGATATCTTTTACCTTTCCCTTTCACATTTTCAGCATTCCTTAAAAATTTGTTTCTTTAATTATGACACAGTTTTTGAATTATTAACTATTTGTTTGTGCAGGACGTGTCGAAACACCAAACTCTGCCGCAAGATTCTTCAGCGTGCAGTTCAGTCAGTTAGCGATGATGCTGAGTACGCTACACAGTCCCTCCTCAGCTTTGAGAGGGAAGAAGGTAAATCTCACTCATTAACTAGTCTCTAATATACTATAATTACCCATATGTTTTTTCTGTTACCAAACTTTTCCTTACCATAAGGACACTATTTTTAGCGGCTACTAATGTTAGCAATTTTGAAAAAATTGCAAAGATTTAGTACTCGCTAAAATTTGTTAAAGACAAAGAGAAACTCGGAAAAAATCTGAGCCCCAGATGGGATTTGAACCCACGACTCGGATTTTTTCCGAGTTTCTCCTTGTTTTTAATATCACTTAATTATTATTGGTTCATCATTTATATTCACATAGGAGGTTGGTTGGCAGCATATATATGCTTTAATGTGACAGCGTGATGCTGTTAGTGAGTTCAAATGCGTCAGTTATTGACTGTGTAACCGCGCGATGCGGTTCCAGTCTGAACCCAAAAATCGACCCTTGTTCACCATAGAGTCTCCAGTAACTAAGTGGTTAGAATTAAGTTAGACATAAAACGCTATTAAAAGGTATTAAAAATATATAAAAGGCGAGGTAAAATTTTTAAAAAAGTTTCTGAACGTTTTCGGTTAAAAAACCATCATCAGGGAATAAGGTTTCCGCCTGTCATTGTTAATGTAAAGGTTCTAAGTTATTCCCATTGGGAAAAGAAAAATTGGATGGCTAGTAGTTTGTTTGTTTAAGTCTGGTTTGAGGACAGCAATTAGTAAAGCTTCAAGAATTTTTCTCTTTGTAGTTGGTTGGTTCGTACGAACGAACATGACAATCCCATTAATCAAACCGAGCCAGCGAGGCACCTAAAGTTCAACAATAAAACACATACCTTTTCCTGGAAAGTACTTTTAAACAGCCAACCAACTACAAAGAGAAAAATCTTTAAAAATGAGCTGAGAAAGCTGAGAAATCTTTAAAAATGTAATGAACGGGGGTTAGAAATTTCTAAAAAATGTTACGATCAGGGGAATGAAGGTCCAAATAAACAGGGGTAAGAAATTTCTGAAAAACTTAAAACAAGGTAACAAATATCAGCATAGATATGATTCTTGCTGCCCGTGCTGTAATCCACACAAAAACAGGGAAAAACGACCACCGAACTTGACACTGGTCAGTAAGATTTATATCTTGAAATTTTGACCACCTGATGATCGTACCAGAACTTGAAAAATTGATAAACGAAGGGGATTCTAACAAGCCTCAGGGGGGATCCGCGTCCCGGAACGTTTATTTGGCACCTGAGAGTATAAGGTTTTAAGAGGAAGTAGGTAACCATGGTAACCATCTCGTATATGATAAGAATATCTTCTCGTTCTCAGGTTCGTTGGAGGACTGGGACTCAGCATTTGCTCGATGCCGCACTCGTCTGTTAATAGTAAATGAGCGAAGAGCAAAAGTAGGTAGACTTCACTTTGATAATAAACTTTACCATATTTAGTATCTAGTATTTTACAATGAAAGTTGGCAGAAAGAGCGGATTTTCCAAGTGTCGAAAAGAGCAGGAGCAAAGATAAGGTTAGAAGCCTAAGACAATCAGAAAAGGTAAACACGAGTTAAAGTGATCTTCAGCGGTTGTTTCAAATCCAACAAGCTTGAAAAGATGGAAGCATTCATAACTTAAGTTGTTATTGTCGTGAAACCTACCTGTTACAAATAAAGAAGCCCTGACGGCTTTTTTGTTCTGTCGTAAAACATACAAGAAGCGATCAGACCAAGAAAAAGGTGCTCCAGTCGCTTCCTAAGTTGTTTACATCAGAACAGACCAAAGTTAAAGCTTCTTTATTTTGTTTGTGATAAGCATCCAATAGTTTCCCCGAGCATTCGCCTAATTTTCAAAACAAACTTTATTTTGCAAATGAACAGAGATGGCATTAGCTGGCATTCGTACTTATAAATCGTGCTTATCAGCCAGTCACGGCGCGTACTCTTCTGAAACTATTACAAAAAACGTGTACTCGGCTAGTAGCAGAAGACAAAGAGTGGCTGCCATCTGCACTCTTTACTTATATTTGGTGCATAGGGGTGCATTCATTGTTCAGTGGTAGCATGATTTTATCAGTGGTATAAGGATTTACCGTATTTTCCTGACTATAACCCGCACCTCCACATTTTTAAAACTAAGAGAAACAGAAGTCAACAGATAACCCACACCGGCATTTAACCCGCACCGCAAATAACCCGAATCTCCACATTTTTATGACTAAGTGAAACAAAAGTCAACAGATACAAACCCACAGCGGCGCGTAACCTGCATCCTTATTCATTCGCCTCTTCCTCGGATATCATCACGTTTTACTGTTGAAACATGACAATAATTTTTATTTGTTTTCAGATATTAAGGACAATATGTTACAAGTGGGTCGAAAAAATAACTTGAATGCTGACCGGATAAAACAAAATGTAGATACCGTAAAATCTAGGAAAACATTTTAACAAAGTGTTGTGTTGTACTTGTACCCAGATCAACTTCAGAATTTCGCATCGTTAGATAACCCAGACGTTCTCCAATACAAGTAAGAATTAACAGACTACCAGGGGTTATAGTTCAGAAAATACGGTACGCATTTTTGTTGGGTCAGGCTTAGCCTTATTCACAGAAAAATACTCATTTGGTTAGCAAGCAGCCAAGTATCCATAATAATCAAAGAAGATGTTTGGTCTGGTAGAACATTGTACATCATTTTGGCCAAAAAATACAGTTTGGTGCTTCATATGTGTACATTTTATTTTAGGCAAGTGAGAAAGAGGCAGCACGAACTAAAGCTGAAGAGACAAAAGCAAAGTTTGTTGCCGAGAGACGAGAACAAGCTAAAATTGAGAAGAAACAGGCAAAGAAGACAAAACAAAAAGAAAAACGTGACGCGACAAAAAGAAAGGTGTGTGAGAATAGGTGGATTTCATTGTTTACATAATAAAAGCATCAACCCAACTTCCATATTCAAACAAAGAAAAGTAAGTCAAAGTTTTAGCTTGGTATATTGGATACTTTCGGAGAAATAAGCCTTTTAAAACTCCAGAATTTGAAGTTAATGCATGGGATCGAGTTCAACTCTTGCCACCAAGCCATAATATGTTTGTAATTTTACAACTTTGGACAACTGGGAAATGGTTTGGGGGAACATTCTGCCAGCCCTTTACTTTTTGTGTTCTGCTACCATGAATGGCAGAGAGAGTTGTAAAATGTTAAGTAAGCGTAACAAAAGAAATTGGAAGTTTTCTTTATACTGACCGAGCTAAAGCGAAGTCGTTATAAGAAGTGCAATAAGCGAGAACTTCCAATAAAGACTTAGTAAAAGTGGTTAATTAATAACCATTTACTTCATATGACTTTCATTGCTGTACAACACTCAGGTAGAATTGGTTACTTCCCAACTGGTCATGCCGTTTGATTTGTCTTTTATGATTGAGTCTTGTCTTTATAGCCAGAGATATATGACTATGTAAGTTTCTTTGAAAATAAGGTTTTTCTCAGGATTGATTATAGCTGCAGAAGAAGAACAACCAATATAAACTATTCTTTGTTGTTTCATCTTTTCTTCTGGCAGCTATTCTTACACAGTGAGAACCAAGACCGCAAACTTACCAACCACATTGTGCAAAGTTACTCAATCATTGATTATTTTTGTTTTATAAATGAGATAGAATAATTGCTGATGCACAAACTGATGATAGTTATACTTACAGATAGCAGATGTGGTTGCTGGAAAAAGTGAGTTGCAAGCAGGAAATGGAGAAGAAAATGAACAGGAAGAAGAGCCGCCAAACAAGAAACAGCATGGTAACAAACCTTAACAGCCTATTAATGCAGCAAGTTCTTCCTTACAGCAAAATTCTCATAATCTATAGTGTTAGTTACTGGTGTTATAAACGGTGTACATTTAATTTGAACATGAAACAGTATTGGTTGATAACCTCTTTAATCTGCAGATTTCTTTGTATCGAATGAAACCTTCTTTTGGTTCCCTAGCCTCCTGGCACCTTTCACCCACAAAGCACCCATGGTCTCTAGCCATCCTGTATACTTAGCATTCTTCGTGTTCATTTAGCGTTGTTTGTCTCTGGACCTCACCTGTTCACCTAGCTTCCTCTGTCTTTTCACCTCCTGTCAACCAAGCATCCTTCGTCCCTGGACCTCGTGTCTCCCTAGCATTCTCTCTATTTGGACACCCTGTTCACTTAGATTCCTTCAGTCCATCTAGCATCCTTATATTCACTGAGCATATTCTGTCTTTTGGTTTCCTGTTCGTTTAGCATCCTCCATCTTTGGCCTCCAGTCCACTTAGCTACCTTCATCTCTGCATCTCCTATCTACCGAGCATTTTTTAACTCTTGACTTCCTGTCCACATAGCATATTTCATCTCCGGACCTCGCGTGTTTTCCTAGCTTCCTCTGTCTTTGGACTTCTTTTCTACTTAGAATCCTTCGTCTCTGGACCTCATGTTCCATTAACATTCTTTGTCTCTGGACCTCTTGTTCATAATCCCCTATCTCTGGCCCTACTGTCCACCTAGCATCCTTCATCTAGCTTCTTCTGTCTTTAGACCGCCTGTTAACCTAGCATCCTTCGTCCCTGGACGCCTTTTCTCTATCTTGTATTCCTGTTCGTTTAGCATCCTTCATCTCTCGCCTCCAGTCCACCAAGCAACCTTCGTTTCTGGACCTCCCGCCTACCTAGCATTCTTCGTCTCTTGACCTCCTGTCCACATGGTATTCTCCATCTCTGGTCTCCTGTTCACTAAGCACACTCAATCTCCGGGCTTCCTGTTCGTTTAGCATCCCTCATCTCTGGCCTTCAGTCCACCTATCAACCTTTGTCCCTGTATCTCCTGTTTACCTAGCATTCTCCTTCTTTGGACCCCCTTCTCAATAGCACAATCTGTTTCTGGGCTTCTCGTTCACTTAGCATCCTCTGTCACTGGCCTCGAGTTCATCTAGCATCCTTCATCTCTGTCCTCCAGTCCTACAGCATATCTTTAAATTCTGGAGCCACCTGTTTACCTAGCTTCCGAGACCTCCTTTTTTTCTAGTAACCTTTCTCTGGACCTTAAAATTCTTCGACTCTGGACTTCTTGTTCACTAAGCACGCTCTTTCTCAAGGTTTCTTGATCACTTAGAATCCATCGTCTCTGGACCTCCAGTCTACCTAGCAACCTTTCTCTGGACCTCCTGTTCATTTAAAATTCTTTAACTCTGAACTTCTTGTTCACTAAGCACGCTCTTTTTCTAGGCTTCTTGATCACTTAGAATCCCTCTTCTCTGGATCATCTGTAGTATCTTGCGTCTCTATTCCTTGCTTGTTCACCTAGCTTTCTCTGTACTTGGATCTACTGTCCACCAAGCATTCTTTCATCTCTGGCCTCCAGTCCCGCTTGCATCTTTCGTCTCTGGCCTCCAGTCCCGCTTGCATCTTTCGTCTCCGGCCTCCAGTCCCGCTTGCATCTTTCATCTCCGGCCTCCAGTCCCGCTTGCATCTTTCGTCTCTGGCCTCCAGTCCCGCTTGCATCTTTC
>JAOBAT010128765.1:0-12637 GCA_026413305.1 Hydrozoanthus tunicans
TTTGTGTTAGGGCAAAAATACTTCCGGTTGTCAGTGAGTACATCGAAGACTTTTCATTCCTACCTTCAACTTCAGAGGGTATTCTGCACATTTTGTATTGTAATTTTTATCTCTGTTTAACTAATTTCTTATGTATAAGCTTTGGTTCACATTTTGAAAACGGTTTGTTTCTTTAACCCTGTCCAGATTGGGCCTTTTTGGTGTCCCTTCGTTTTGGGGCCGGGGCGGGGACGAAGACAGAGCCTAATAAAACATTTCTTTTTTGAATGCTATTAAAGCTAATGTGGATTTATTTTTACCACAGATGTTCCATGAATGCATTTCTAATGGTACGCGAAAAATACAGGAAAATTAAAAACAGGCAGGCAAGCCATTTAACAGTGTCAGCCAATTACTGTAATGTCCCGGAAAATTAAAACTGAATGAATAAAATGAAACTACATCAGGTTAAAAACAACAAATGGCGTATGGTGTCAATTTACGGGCAGAGTTACAGGATAGACAGATTGTCTTCCAAGAGCGGGGGACGTCTGGGTCGGACTGACCGGATAATTAATCGTGGTAGTATTTGTGGATAGCAGACTTAAATTGGTTCATAGTGAGGTTTGGGGATAAATCGAGGTCTTTTGTTGGACAGTTCCATGTTCTGATTGTTGTGTTGAGGAAGGGTCTCTGAAAGGTTAAGGTTTTGCATTCCCTTGGAACACTAGTGAGTGACGTCTGGACTGCTGTTAGATCTGGTAGTACGAGTTATAGGGACTTGTGGAGTAAAGGAGAGATTGACACGGGCTGCACCAGTAACAAGTTTTGAAGAAAACCATATCTAGTGACTCGTGCCAGTAGCAAATGGGCAGAGGGTTGAGTTGAATCAATCAATCTTCTTTTTATTATTTTTCACAAATTATTATTATTAAAGAATTCACAAACCATTTAACACGCCCGCAGCAGTAGGTACACGAGAGCTTGGGTGATGGGACTTGAGTTTTATTTAAGACAGTTGTAAGATAAACGGTGTAGTGACTAGTCTAGTGACTAGTGTAGTGACAAGTCTTAAGTAAGTGTTTTAGTACAGGCTTTATGCTGTAGATTCCTTGTCGATAATCGAATGAAGAGACTTGTTCTTTTCGCAATGCCGCTGATCAAAAGGCTCGCTGTACCAAACAGTAATGGCGGCAAAGTGAAGTCTAAGTCGTGAACAACTTCTCAGGCTTAGTTTTGCGGAGTATAGCTATTGGTAAAATCTGAGTGTACAAGGAAACTAAAACTATGAAATACTGGCCTAAGGCAAACGACTTTCCCTGCGGCTAACGGTGAGTTCTTTGTTTGAAAATTCTTTTGTTTAGAAGTACCACGCGGTTAAGTTTCTCGCTGGGAAATCGATATTTAGGTCACTTGTTGATTTCTAGCTGTGTTGCTACTCTGAACAGCTGTTTATCCTAAACAAAACGTTCAGCTATTCTTAAGAAATAATTCCACATGTTTTGATAACCTAACTGTTGTGGGCCACAAAGCAAGGTCTGCTCGAGAACACGAACAAAAGAACAGACATGGCCAGAAATGTGGTGCACGCATGCGCAGGACGCACACGAGCTACACAACCCTTTTCCGTTTTGATGTTTACATTAAAATAATACATGCTCCTTTGAAGCAGTTCTCAAAAAAGAAACTAAGATCAATTGTAAACCATGGATTACTAAAGGTCTCAGAACCTCGATTAGAAAGAAAAACAGGTTAGTTCTAACTACTGTATTTTAAATTCATGAAAACCAAACTCAAATATTATGAAACTAGATTCATGATCTATCGAAACAAACTTAAAGTTAACCTCATGTAGTTAAAATTAGTAAAAAAATACTATAATGATTATTTTATTGAAAACTCATGCAAACAATGACAATGTCAAAAACACACAGTATGGAAGGTATCAAGCAAGTAATAACCCTTAATTAAGCCACAAAAGGCTAACTTACCCACCAAACTGGTTATAAGTGACTCCATCACAACTGATACAAAAAGTATTGCAAATGCCTTTAATGACTTTTTCTCAAATATTGGGGAAAAATTGGCGAAATCTATACCAGAAGTACCAAATAGATCCCCATTGAATTATCTTCCTGTCCCTCCGCAATCTAGCTTTTACTGTATCTATCTTTTGTCACTTCAAGTGAAGTGGAAGATGAAATTAACAACCGTAACCCAAGGAAAGCCACTGGACCCTTCAGCATACCTACAAAATTACTGAAACTGCTAAAACTTGTTGTATCTAAACCCTTGAGATATCATTTAATTATTCTTTTTCACAAGGTAAAATCCAAGTTTTAAAATTGCCCAAGTAATACCTGTTTATAAAAAAGGATCTCCAACTTCTGTTGAAAATTATCGCCTAATTTCGCTTCTTTCAATTTTTAACAGACTCCTTGAAAAGTGAATGTATAATAGACTTGTAGATTATCTTGAAAAAGGAATGTCCTTTGTAAAAATCAGTTTGGTTTTAGGAATAACCATTCTGCAGTTCATGCTTTGGTTCTTATTGATTATTCTTATTCTTATTCTATGTTAATTTTATTGAAAAAGTCTATTGCATTGTTTTACATTTTCTTTTCCCTTATCAATTGTAATTGAAATGGTTTCTTTAATTGTAAATATTATTGTACTTGTGTTTGTAATTCAGTTTTATAGTCCATTTTATACTCACCTACTGTCTTATTAATCTTATTAATATTGATTATTACAACCTCAAAAATGTTTATATCAACTAATGGCAGTCTGACTCGATTAGTTTTTAAACTATTTTCTGGCTGCCAGTATCATTTATTCGTTTATGTCCCTAATTATAAATCAATATGTAAAAATTTAAGATACAAATAAACTATGTTGTTGTTATATGTCCTTCTATTGGTATTTTATTTAATTCATGGGGTAGCAACTTATAAAGAAAATTGACAAACAAAAATAAAAAGAGTAAAAAAAAATTCCAGAGACAAAAAATACTTCTTAAAATCACATAACCACATTCTCTTTTTTATAAAAATCTCTTCATAACACATTGAGGATAAAACTTTTACAAAAATTTATAAAAAGAACATACTGTACATGCAATACGTTGATATTTTTTCTTGACTCTAATGAACGACTGTTGTTTAGTGAAGTACTACTAACACATATGTAGTTTCTGATATTATACATGTGCTGGTGTGATTTTGCAGTACTAGACTCTTACCACAATGGACTGCACGTATTAATTCGAGAAAAAATTTCAAATTATTTTGGAAACTTTGGCCTCAACTGAAAAAACACATTATCGAGTTTCTTATTTTTTTAAAATCTAAAACAATGTTGTAGCTGATCATAAAATAATACCATGGGTGACAAATTATTTCATTTGTCATATTAAAATTACTAACTGCCATGTTAATGGTTTTAAAATGGCTTGAATGAGGATGTTTTTGCTCTTTGTGTTTGGCTTTAGACTCTTGCTGATTTCATGTTTTGCTGCCATTTTAACCCTTTGACTACTGAACCGTTCGAGGCCAAGTTCCCCGTTGTTCCTGGAGCAAAATGGAGGAGCTTCTCAGTTTTTCATATTTTGCTGCCTATATAATTCATAATCTGAATAATAGAATAATAGATCAGTTGACCAAAAATATTTACTTAAAGTTACCAAACATAGAAAAACTAATTGAAATGCTCTTGAAATCTATCTTTAAGTAAATGACTTTATGATTGTTAGCCACAATTTGTCAGCCATGGTATTAAACTACAATCAAATATTTCCATGTGAAATTTGGATAAAATTCTTCAAACTCAGAATTTTGACAATATTCCCACAAGTACAAACAAAATACTATTAACTAAATATAATTTTGGGCAAAAATTTTAAAAAAAGTTTCATACAAACAAAAACAACTCAACTTGATGTCTAATATTTCATATCAAAAAGTCAAGTTTAATTAACTCTCTTTATTAATATCTAAAATTAATTACTAACAACTTAAAAACATTAATTGCTAACATGAAAACATTGTTGCATCTGAAAATGAACTTTTATGATATTTCTAAATTGATAATTTCTAAATAAAGTTGTCTACAGTCCCTGTGCTTACAGGGTCATGAAATAGAAAAGCTGGAAATAACGAATGATGTTGACAAAATGAAGAGCTATGTAAATAGTTTTTTAAAACTAGTGACAATATTGAATCATGAAGAAAGTTCTGTGAAATTTATGCTCTCAGTACAGTTTCTTTCTTAAAAAATCCTGATTAAAAACCTCTTCCAATGGTTACAGTTAAGTCAGCTATTGTGAAAAAACAGTAGCCATGCGTAGAAATTCAAGTTCAAACACGAATCTTTGAGGAATCAAAACTAACTCCATAAACGTGCAGCTGATGCTGCCTTAATCCTCCAATGAAGCTTCACAGAGGCTGAAACCAGCGCACTGTACCAAGTATTGAGTGGTTTTTGGGATACGCAAAGCATCTGGCGCATCATAGAATAAGAAACAGTTCGCTGTGCACCACATAACACTAACATAACACCAACTTTGTGTGTGGTGCCGTTTGGTGAATAAGCCATTTGTTTGTGAAAACTTTACCTTAAGTTTCCATATTCGAAAGGTTTCAGAGAAAGATCACCTGTTAAACAAATTATAAAATATTCCACCCAATAATAAAACTGAAAATTGAAATTTCCGAAAACAATTGCAAGCACAATTTCTATGTCATTCATGCAAGCCATGACAAAAAATCTGTCGCTGACCGTTTTTCACAAGGGCGACTGGGATAGAAAGTGCACCAAATTTCTGGCAATGGGCAAAAGGTTATTTTGCCCAAGGCTTGCTTGAGGCTCCATTTAAACGGTTTAAGTCTAATTGGATGTTTCTGATATCTAAGTCTGATTCTATCTGTTACTTTTACTTTCCATTTGAGACACAAAATCTTGTGTGGGTCTTGCTTTGCTATGAACAAGACTGTTAATACACAAATTGAATATTCTTTTCATTGAAAAGTGCCTTTGTTCTTTTAGTATGAGAAACCTTCATTCGCACATTCAAACTAGTATACAATCCCACTCAGGGTAAACTCTTGTAGAAATCTGAAAGAATACTTAACAGAAAATAATTATAATAAAAGTTTGTGTTGAAAACTGCTGTCACATAAATAACTTATTTTTCACTTAGTTACTCTGAGTCGTCTCCTTTCGTTTTAGTGACATTTCCAATTCTTTTTTAAAGCCATTTGTTGCTGTATCTCAACTAACAAGAGTGCTTTGAAAGCCCTTATTTTCAGCTTGACTTCCTTAATCGAGTTCCCTTCAGTTGATGATCTGTACTGTCAGGATCAGAGTTGGCGCCAAAGTATGGAAGCCCAGACATGAAAGTAGTCTGGAAATAATTTTCGCTGCTACATTTTCGAAATGCTGAACTACAAATATCTTAGACCCTTTTTCATGGTCAATACCGGTGCTGTAACTTGGAAGAGCATTTCAACCACTCACTGTAATAAAACTTGAATGAAATACAGCGCAAACGTGGCTAGATGTCATCCTTCAGAAGAAGGTGTTCGTTGGAGGACTACAGGTACTGTATGAAAACTTCCGAAAGTGGTTTGTGTGTTCGGGAAATAAAAAATGGTGGCCAATGTGATCATTTGCACTCGAAATCTACGTTGTAGATATATTAGTGGTTATGGAATGGTTGACTCTTCCAGAGTGTAGGGCAGCCAAAGTGATATATTTTCTTTGTGTAACACCATTAGTTTAGGCAAGTAAGGATATCTTTAATGCGATCCTTCACAAGGAGGTGCTTCAAAGTATAAACGAACTAGTTAGATGATTGACAATAAATGAAATGTTTTGCACATGCAGTGCTACCTCTCTTATCATACACTTGTGAAACAAGAAATACTTAATAATATAATATTACTTGTAATAAAAGAGAAATTGTGCTGTTGTGCTGGGCAAAACTAACAAATTACAAAATCCTTCAGAAGGAGGTTGTGTATTTCTAACTTGCAGCATGCAATTCTTGAAAGAAGGTTGTGAACTGGACAAAATTGTAGTGTGAAATCCTTTAAATGGATATCGTACCATAACATATTACATGTATATTACCCGTTATTAAACATCGAAAAACTGAACATAAATGCATGTTCATTTTGAGCATATTGGGGAGCACCTGTTTACCATATCCCTACCTTCTGCAGGGGTGATAGGGTGGGGGTTTTGTTTGACTGATACATTATAAACCCTTTATTAAACATTCAAAAAAGTAATTGGGCATAAACACATGTGCATCAGTAAATTTATTGGGAAAAGTAAACAGTATTTTGTCATAAACTAGTTTACCTGATTAATAATTAGACACAGCTTATACAATATACAACAAGTATATCATTTACATATTGAAATGATGACCCAAGAAACCTATATAAGGTAGAACGTGATGCATGCTTGCAACAAATACTGCAGATTGTACAAATGACTTGTTTGCCAGGTGCAGAGTTAGGGGAGGGGCCAATCAGGCCATGGCCCCCTTTTAGTAGAACAGCTAACTTTTATAATAGGATCAAACATAATGGAAAATTGTAGAAATATAGTTTTTACAGTCAGTTATTTAAAAGACCCCAGACCCCTAAAAAGATTACATCCTTGGTTGCTTGGGTCAAGCTATGTGCAAGTATAAGCCCCGCTAATCTGAAGTATGCTCCAAGGTCCCCACATATGGGGGAGGGATGAGGGCTGGCCTTGAGTTTTATGCCTCCCCCCTTCTTCTCTAATCTTCTCGAAATTCCTTGATCTGGACCAGTTTACCATAAACATCTTCAGGAAATTATTTAAATTTAGTGAGGGTTAAGACATGGTGAAGGGTTGCACCACACTACAAGCTAGTATGTTACAATTAAGTCCACCCAAATAAAAAATTATGTCTAGAAGATTTCAGCTTTTTTCAAAATTCAGCTACTGCATTTTACTATGTACTTGGTTTATATAATTTTTCTTAGCTGCAGAGTCAGTGACCAAACAGTCCTAGTTTCAGTTCTTCATAGGTTTATCTTAGTACTATGCCTCAGATTAGACAATCCGGTCCATATTCCAAACTTCATGAACCACCAAATAAAAAAACTTTGAAAAACATTTTTCTTACTCTGACATGCCTTCATAAAAGGCATCTAAGGTACTCTGAGGAGCAAACTTTTGAGCTTTCTTCACTTTTTCTGCTGTTACAGCCTATACTTGTACTTAGTCCATTACTATATAAACGCCTAGTCTAGTTTTTAGTGGATGAAGTTGTTTCAGACCAGTTTGATCCTTCAGCAAATGGTACATCTAGAGGAATTAGTTAATCTATTAAAGTTGCCCTTCAGCAGCATAGCAACACAAAAATACTTAATAAAAAGTGTTTGTTGCTAAACTAACTAAACTAAACTAACTTTATTTATTGTCGTTATGCTGGGAGTGGTTGCCCATTCTCCCAAGCCAGTGGCTTTTGTTTAATTGCTCAAAGGCACAGATCTCAGCCTGAAAGTCGATTTATGAGGGGGGAGGAAAACCGGAGAACCCAGAGAAAAACTGCTGCCTAATGCTGCTTTGTATAAAGATGTAAAATTATCTTAAAACCTGAGCTTTCGCTGCTCTACAGCATCATCAGAGTTATAAAAGAAGAATTAGCAATTGTATATAACAGTACAGCAAGGATGATGATTAATTATCTTTAAGTAAGTTTGTAATCCTAGTTCAGAGCAGGGGCTCTGTTGTTTTTTTTTGTGTAAAAATTCCTTCTCTGTAATAAGGTTGAGATTTAAAGAATGTCTTGGCTTAGCCTGTGAACAGGCCCTCCTGCTCCCCATTCCCCTCGTGGCATGCTTCGCTCACCGACTTGCTCCCCAACCAAACAGGAGAGACTGTTCCCAGGCTAGTCTTGGCTTTACTGTTACACCACCAACCAGTTGTGATCACAAACTGTAACTTGAGTAAAACTACAAAGTATTTCTAGATCAGGTGTTATAACTGGCTATAGTTAACAGTCAAGGGTCTATTTACAAATTTTTCAAAACACTGTTGTGATAAGTTATTAATTTAAAGTTTGGATGGATAGATAAGTTTCAATAACAAATCAAATTTTGCAGGGGTCCTGAAAATTATTAGTAAATTGAGGTTATTTATAAATAGGACAATGGCACCTTCTCCTGCATTCACAGGTGTCATAGTTTAAAAAAACAACTATTCAGAGCATGACTAATGCCATTATGACTAGAGTTTTAATTAGAATTGGAAGGGTTTTTCTTTGTTTTCAAACTATACTTACTGTACAAACTATACAGTCAAACTATACTTTTTCTTTGTTTTACAAACTATACTTACTTGTTTTCAAAATATACTTCATTGTTAATTGTTCCAACCAGTACACATGAGCCTTCATCCGGTACATACTATTATTAATAATTATTAATATTTCATAACACCATCAATACTGCCTCTTACCTTTGTAACTGATCTTACAAAGCTAAAGGGAGAACAAAAGAATCATACCTTGAAAGCACTTGTGTTATTTTTATAATACACCTAAGTTTATAACAATAAAATCAATACTGACTTTAATAATATCAAATCATAATCAAACTGTAAAGCACTTGGTGTTTTTTGTTCTTTTTATGTATGATCTGTACCGTGATGATGGATGGTACTTATCCATCATTTGTGCACTTGGTTAAATGGTCCAACATTTATTCAACTTATGTCACTGTTCTTCCTTCTCTAATTGTATTCATCCAGTTCTGATTGAAGCCAGTGTAAGTTTCAAATCTCAACAAGTTGATGTTAGAACCTAGAGTCCTTAGTCTAATCATCCTCAACTCAAACCCTACTGGGTTCAGTTCAAAGGCCGATTAGTACTAGCCCAAATCTTGACTCATTTGTGTCTAACTAATCAGATTCATCAGTTTAGGACAAAATACTGTTTGCTTTCCCAATACATTAATTGATGCACATGCGTTTATGCCCAGTTAATCTTTTAAATGTTTGATAAAGGGTGGATAATATGTATCAGTCAAACAAAACCCCCACCCTATCACCCCGGGACAAGAATGGGACATGGTAAACAAGTGATGCCCAATATGCTCAAAAGCCCTACCAGCTGGGGTCGTATATTTTGTCCTTAATGAAGCGAATGGCATCAATTATTAATCCCCAAGGGTAAAGGGGCATTTTTTAATTTCTTAGACTGTGTGCCGATCAAATCTTGAAAATCAAAAGTTGACAAAAGTCCCAACATTTTACCCCATGGTACATAGGTAGGGCAACTGTTTGACAAATCCCCCACCACCTTTGGCCTCTTTTTGTTCAACACAGCTTCCATACCCCCACCTTTCCCCTAGTACATCCTGGGTTGTTAGGGTGGGGGTTTCATTGACTTATACATAACATTATGGTACAACATCTATTTAAAGGTTTTAAATCCAGTTCACAACCTCCTTTTCAAGGATTGCATGCTGCAAATTAGAAGAACACAACCTCCATCTGAAAGATTTTGTAATTTTTGTTAGTTTTGCCTAGCACAAAAGCACAATCTCTCTTTTATTACTAGATTTGTTTCACTTTCACAAGTGTATGATAAGAGAGGTAGCACTGCATGTGCAAAACACTTCATTTGTTGTCGGTTATCTAACCAGTTCGTTTATACTTTGAAGAATCTCATTTTGTATGAACCTCCTTCTGACGGATTGCACTGACAATTTTTAGCATAAAGATAGCCTTCCTTGCATAAAATAACGGTGGTACACAAAGAAATTATATCACTTTGGTTGCCCTACATTCTGGAAGGGTCAATCATTCCATAACCACAAAAATATACCACAACGTAGATTTCGAGGAGATTTTGAGTGCAATCAATCACAGCAGCCACCATTTTTGATTTCTCGAACACACAAACCGCTTTTGGAAGTTTTCGTACCTAGTCCTCCAATGACTGCCTCCTTCTGAAGGATGATATCTAGCCATGAACATTTGAGTGTCAGGATGTAAAGATGGTTTTGAGTCAAAAGTGCTTATGTGTGGGGTGGCCCCATTAAACAGCTTGGGTCACCACATGTTTTTTCCCTGAAGGTTTTGGGGAGTTTGCATATAGTTGGGTGTCGAATTTTTTAATGCTGGAAGTATTCATTAACGTAGCGAAAATTTTGGTAATGTTTCATGGGGCAGGCAATGCTCTTTTAACAGTTTTCATCATTATTGCGTGATAAGCTGCCAGTAATGTGATGGCGCTAATAAACAGTTGCCTGTGGTAGAATCCTTGAAGTGCTGAACTACAAATAATTATCTTAGGCCAGACTGTTCTTAAATGCTTTGGACAATCAAGTTATACCTGATTCAAAGATAACATCACTTAATTATCTACCTGATAACGTTTGGTTGGATGCAAAGTCTGCTCTCGAATCAAACGGTTCACGAGTTTCATATTCTGATCCACAGTAGTATTTAAAGAAACTTACTCTGCCAATAAGAGTTCTTATGTTACAGTTTATTAACAAATTAGATAATCTGAAGTAGTAAAACTGCTGTTCTCAGTCACACGCGGTAGAAGAGAAATATAAACGACAACTATTTTTCTGCTAATGTCTATGATTAAAATCTAAGTTAAGTTTTTCCCTTCAAAAACTCTTACAGCAAAGAAATTACATAAAACCTAGCCACAACTACAAGACGAATAATGAAACTTTTGATAAAAACCCTAGTTAGTTAACTAGTTAACTGTCATTTTCACATATCTTTTCAAATTATGTGATTCTCAATGATTTTTAAAATACTGTTTCCACAACTCATTTTATAGGTTAATGTTCCTATTATCTAAAACAGCATTCGATGTACAATGCAAACCAGAGTATCTTTTACTATACAATTTGGCCCCTGACACTGAGCAAATGGGCAGGGTTGGACACTGGTTTAAAACACTGAGCGAATAGCTGTAATCTCGTTAAGTTCAATTCGCTTTACAATTAAAATTTGCCACAGGAATATCGCTACTGTTTCGTTGAAAAGTACGGGGTATAATTCTTTTCATACTCATGCTACGCCACTGAGTGGCAACTGAACGAACTATGACCTTCGAAAACCATTGTCAAAAAGTAAGAGAATTAAGAGGAACTTTGTTCTATTTCATCTACAAACTTACAAAACACAAAACAGAGTTTGCATGTTTTAGACACATAACAAAAAAAAGCAACTGAAAAGCGTGCCATATCATAACATATGCATGCAAAATGTCGCCATTATCCTAGAAAGTGTTGACATATCTTTGTGACGCCCTTTCACACTGAACCTGTTAAAATGCTCAACCGCAGGGTCCCAGGTCCTGGTCTGTCATCGGCAGAAAATGAACACTCTTATTAAACTTTTTTTAAAATATGCAAGACGTGATTACGAGAGATGTTTCGCAAATGATTCCTAAACTACAGCTTCTAAAATGATTTCATCCTTCAAATCAATACTATTATGGAAGTATTTTTATTTAACCATAAACTGCACAATAAATCAGAAAGAAAGCGATAATACTGTTGCAGAAACGAGTGATTTTGTTGAGTGAACTTGATCAATCTGCCCAAGTGTCAAGTTGCCCCAGCGATTTTTGTAATCGAG
Organism: Hydrozoanthus tunicans; assembly: GCA_026413305.1. Lineage (NCBI taxonomy): Eukaryota > Metazoa > Cnidaria > Anthozoa > Zoantharia > Hydrozoanthidae > Hydrozoanthus > Hydrozoanthus tunicans. The sequence goes on from JAOBAT010128765.1 coordinate 11,629, forward strand.
CATCATGAAGGGTCACTAAAATGTCAGGATTAGAGCAATTTGGTTGGATAAAACCATATTAGCTTCTACAAATGTTTATCTTTCTTTTGAGGGGTTGCACAAGTCTGTTGAGTAAAATGGTGAACCAAAAATCCTCTGTTGAAAATTTCAAACTAAAATTTTGTGAAAAAATTAATAAAAGCATTCAGAGTGTAGAACAAATTTTTAACAAATCTAGGAATAGTAATTACTTATATCTGTTATGGTGAGTGTGCCAAATGAATTTATTTTGACGCGCTTCAGTCTCTCTTTTTGATTGTCATTTTATATGGTTATGGTGCCACACTCCTCTGAAGTCAACTCGTTCTTGAATTCAGTTCATCCTGACATTACTAACGAAGATGCTTACAGTTATTTTAAAGAACACAATGTAAGACAAACAACTGATGATACGGCACAATTATCGACAAACACAAGGATCGCAAGGACGATGGTTTAATTAAACTGGTCCTTTTTGTTGCTAGGCAATGGAAGTCGTCACGTAACCAGATGAGCTAGACAACTAATAAAATCATAAATGAGGTCTACTTTTTAAGTTTGATATCCCCGTGCAATTTTTAAGGCAGAACTAATAAGGTGATTTGTGGCCATTGCTATTGCTAGGCAACCAATGATGTCATTAGCTTAATTAGAACGGATGTTTAATAACTTTGTAAAACAAAGACTATTCTGAAAATTTGGAGATATTTGGTTGGATTGCTGTTGACTTACATAGTTTTGAATCAAATCTTCACAAAATCGTTATTTTGGATTTTTAAAAACAAAGTAGGTAGTAAATTGGCAGTCGACTTTTCAACAAAAAAAAATAGCAAAAATATTATTCAAAAAATTGTAACTTCTGAACAATTTATCCCATTTCAATTCTCTAAAAAGTTTTGTAATCCCTTATTTCATACTTCCTACTAATGTGGCTTGTCTTGTTTGCTGACATTCTAATGCACCTATCAATATAAAGCCAGGGAATGGGGGG